>VWZT01004137.1:294282-314659 GCA_013397055.1 Pachycephala philippinensis
TTTTTGTTTTAAAATTGGGAAATAAAAAAGGGGATTACCAAAAAAAAAAAAAAAAAAGGAATTTGCTATTTTTCAGTGCTGAGAAGAAAAGTTTATCTCACTGCTTTTGTTTGTTTTGTTTTCAAGCTCCAGGTAAAGTAGTGAATCTCACAGTTGAAACCTTAAATTCTTCAGCTGTAAATCTGATCTGGTTTCTCCCTCGGCAACCAAATGGAAAGATAACTAGTTTCAAGATTAGTGTGAAACATGCAAGAAGTGGAATTGTAGTGAAAGATGTCTTGGTTAAAGTAGAGGACCTTCTGTCTGGGAGGTTACCAGAATGTAATGTAAGTGCTATAAACCTTTTAAATTAGAAATAGACTCAATCCACAAAATATAGTTTTACATTTAAAATTTGAGACATAAAAATGTGGAGGCTTGCTTTTCAGAAAAATTCCAAAAACCTTACAAACTTAGTCTCAAAACAAGATAAAATGGATGAAGAAAAACCTTTCTGTTCAAAATAGTTTAAATGGAATACTTTTGCTTGAAATGCTCAGTTTAATCAAAGTGAAAATGCTAAGAAAGGTTAAATTTGGCATCCTTTTAACATAAAATCATGAAATAGAAAATTTCTATTTTGTTTCAGCTTTCCATTTTCTATTTTTTATATATATTCGATTATTTTCATATTCATTTTTATATATATTCAATTAGGAAAAACCAAGAACTTACAGGGTTTGTTTTGTTCAATGCAGACATATATTATTGTTAATGGCTTCTTTTCTATATAGTACGAGAATGCTTTTTGTATTTTAAAAATATGCTTTATTCTGTGTATCATATTTCAATATTTTTAAAATACTTCTCATATCAAAATAAAAACCAAACATGATTAGCAGAGCGATTTTCAAAAATATGGTTGTAGTCTGAATTGTTCTTATCATTGAATTCAGACCTGTAAACTTTGTAACCTTTTGGAATTTCTTGAAGAAAATTCTCTCTTCTAGAATTTTTTTCTCCTTTTCCTTCTTACTTTGAGCACAGTTTTGCAATTACTCAAATGTCAAAATGTCAAGTAACAAAACCTTTTTCCTTTCATCTTTCTTTTATTTTTTCCAATTTCCTACGCTTAGTGCTTTGATGAAAAGTGAAGTTTTAAATTAAAAAAATTATCATAACTTTGGTTTCAGATTTTATTTGGAAGATCATCTTAGGCATTGCAAATGCTCCTGACACCAGGCTGATTTAATTCAGCACTGAGAAGGCAGGCTGCCACCTACTGAACCATAAGCATTGGTCACCATAATGCCTAGCAATTTTTCAGAGTTGTCTCCTGACACTATGGATTAAGAAACTCCTGTCTGGTTTTATCCATGATATATGGATATATGTACACTGTACATGTGTATGGACATACACACAGAGAACATTTATGTGATGCAAAAGGACATCACTAAGGAACTTTTTTTTCAAGAGAGAGACTGAATGCTGAAAACAGAAGCTGGGAATAAATAAATTAATCCTAGAGATATGTTTCTGTTTAGTCAGATTTGAGATCTTTTTGAATAAGGCCGGAAACTATAATACTGTCACTAATAGGATGTACTAGCAATGTCTACCTAAATTTGGAAATTGAAGTATAACAAGGAGAACCCATTTAGGGTAATTTTTTTCACAGATGGTCTGGTTTTTTTCATCTACATATATTTACAACTATAGGTTATAGATGCAGCTTATTATGTTTCGTATTTTGTATTTATAGGATAAGAGTGAATCATTTTTGTGGAGTACTACCACTCCTTCAACTACTTTTGGGAAATCCACAATTCTTTCACAGTCTACAGTGACACCCAGCACAGAAGCACCAAGTCAAATGAGCTCTGTTTGGAGTGAACCAATTAGCTTTGTTGTAACTAACCTCAGGCCATACACCACGTATCTTTTTGAAGTCTCTGCAGTTACCACTGAAGCAGGCTACATTGACAGTGCGATTGTCCGGACACCAGAATCAGGTACAAACTGCTTTCAAATGGCAATAAAGTTCTCAGATTTATGTGGAAAAGTTCAAAATATAGGTTTGATTTTCTGCTGCGAGATACTTCAGTCCTAATCTGTCTTTATCTGTATCATGCTTTCGCATTTGCATGATTACTTAATTTTACCTGATGGAATCAACTGAAAATATGTATGTATTAATGTATCTAATAAAGTACAGTGAGTGGGAGTTCAGTTATTGTTAGGAGTCAAAGATACCAAAGTTATGCTCAGGACAGATCAAATTTTATGAAAAACTGAGGACAATTTAAGAACTGTAATTAATAGAATAATGGCAGAAGAATTAAAGATGAAGGGAAAAGCTGTCAGGCATAGTATTCTAAAAGTATGTGTATTGTGTACATATCAATGCACTTAAAGCTTCTTTACCTTTGTAGAGAAATAAGCCATATAAAAAAGTCCTCTATTTAGGTTCCCAATTTGGACCTATTGCAGAAAGCTGTTCAGTGCTGAAGAAATCTTTAAGCACTAGGTGAAGTTGATTTTTGACTACTTGCAATGCACTGAGAAGTTAGAATTGAAAACAAGGGTCAAGGAGCAGGACTTGTATACTGGCAACACTGTTAATAAAGCTATACCAAAAAGGCATTCCAGAGGAATGTTATTCCGGCTGTTTGCTAGTAGATCATTCTCTTGCTTGACTTGGTTTGATGTTACTTGGTTCCCTTTCATACGTACAAAATAGATAGCAGTGTCCAGATGAAAAGAAATTTCATTCCCTCCTAGATATGTTCATTTGAATTGCTTTGATGGAATTTCAATAGCCTTAGTTTGCTGCCCTGTCTAGGGTTAATGAAGTTTTGGTCAGTGTCTGTTCTTATGATTTCAGGGCTAATTTCCAGATTATTTTGCACCTTTGTCTCTTAGGGATTATTTGCGTACTATCAGCTCTCTTGATACCTTTCCTAACAATTACCTTAAAACAGAAATAAAGTAATTTTAATGAGATATGCTTTTATAGCTTCCCTTCAGAATATTTCATGTTTATGTTTAAAATGAATTGTCTGACATGGGGTTCTTGGACATCCTAATATAAAGCATTTTATGTTCAAAGATTTTTCCAATATTGTTTAAGTTCCAGAAGACCCACCACAGAATTTTGCGAAGGGCAACATTACAGCAAAGTCCTTCTCAGTAATGTGGGACCCACCAACTGTAATAACAGGGAGGTTTAGTTACAGAGTTGAGCTGTATGGACCATCTGGTAAGTCAGAGTTGATGTTACCATTCCTATTGATTTTTTTGTGATTATTTCCTTACATTTGCATTCTTCTGTGCCTGACAATCAAAAACGAATTTTCAAAAGCAGCTATGTATCCCTTTTTACTATTATATGTTTTAATGGTTTGTAGATTACTTTTAAGGGAAAAAATCAGTCCATCACAAGGAAGAGTATAAAATTAAATTCACATTCGATATTCTTAAGAATGAAGAAAACCAACTTCTCCTCACTCTTTCAGGAAATGACAGGCTAAGCACAGCTGAATTACTGTGCTTATACATCCAAATCATTCTGTATTTGCCTTTACTCTTTTCTCTTTCTATTAAAGATTTCTGGAGAATTTTCATTCTCATGCAGTATGCAATCAACTCTTTAAGTCCTTTTTGATGTTTTTGCAATTTTTTAAAACTCAGACATGTATAGATAAAGAAATTACACAACTGCCTGTTGTTAAGTAAAGTATGAGCTGTATTCTAATGTTTTTATGGGACCACACAGAGAAGGCAATAGAAACTTTTTTTTTTAATCTCTTTCTCTTGAAACTCATACGTTCTTGAAGTGTCTTGGTTGGTTGGTTGTTCTAGTCCCTCTTTATTCAGCGTTATTCCACTGAAGTTGAGTCCCGATTAGCTTTTCCCCAAACAAATGTGTCATTTCATCTGTTCATCATCCTGGAAAGCAGCCATGGACTGTTTCTATTTTTGAGCTAGAATCTCTTTGTTTTTAATTCCAGGTCATATTCTGGATAACAGTACAAAAGACCAGAAGTTTGTGTTCAGTAACCTTGTGCCGTTTACAATATACGATGTGTATGTCAGTGCTGAGACAAGTGCTGGGGTGGGGCCAAAGACCAACCTTACAGTTTTCACTCCTGCAGATGGTAAGTAAGCATAGAGAGGTAAAATAAATGGACTGAATGTGATAAAGGGTTTCAGTTTTCCCTTCAGAACCTTTAAGATACTTTGCAAAAGAGGGAATGGGTATAAGAGCACTACAAGAGATTAAAAAAAAGATAAAAAACCTAAAGAAAATAAATCAGCTGAAAATTACTATGTAATTTACTTCTTTGTTTTTGTTAAATTCATACTCTGTCAATACATTTATCCACTATCATAAGCCCTCAGAGATTGTGAAAGAAATGTAGTTTCTTTCTAAGTGAAAGGAGTTATTTTTAGATACAGTAATTAAGTTGCAGGGCCCCCTCTTCCCCATTAGATGGCAGCAAGAGGAAAAGAAAGACCAGCGCAGATTCCCCTGGCTGGCTCATTCAGCCCCTGTGTTCCTTATTAAACCTCTTGTTTGACTAATTCTCACCAAATCCAAGGCCCCATCCCCGTCCCTGGTGGAGCCACCCTTACCAGTGACCGTAGCTCTGAGATAGACCCAACATCAAGGTTTTGTCCTTGTGCAGAAAAGTTGGTTCTGCCTCTGAGCCCTCAGTTCTGTGGTTTGGGACTTGTGGTCCCAAACAGCCAGGTCTCCAGGTTAGAGTCCTTGGTTGCATAGAAATGCAGTTTTATCTTACATGTTTGTGAGATTGTGCAGGATTCTTGGTCAGCATTTGAGGATGCAAGGAATAAAAATTGAGATTTGGTATGTAATAGAGAGGCAGTTTCAAGATGGTTATTTCTGTATTACGTTTATGCCACAGAACACGAATTTAGAAAATCTCTGCTTTGGTGATTGCTGGCAATGTTTGTTGTCAAGGTGTAACACTGGGAGGAAATCCTCTCTTTATTTATTGTACTCTTTCCTGAATGATCTGCTTTTGGCAACTCTCAGAGAGAATTTCCAGGGATGGCCTGCCTGACTACCATCAGTCATTCTCATCTTGTGTTGAAATGCACTGTCAGAAGCCAAAGGGAATTTTGGTGGGTTTGGGGTTCTTTTAGCGTAACATAGTGTGTTATTTTAATGCCAAATCTGAAAATCCTCCTTATGCAAGTAATTTCAAAATTGTCTTTTACTGAAGTGTATTAGGAAAAAAAATTTTGTATCAAATCTGAATATCATTCTATTGAATATAAGTGTATTTTATCTCTGGTGGTTCTATGGAAATTACAATATAATTAAGACTGAATGTTTAATGAAGAAATTATATAAACTATATAATTTTTATCTATAATTTATGTAGATATATATTTTGTATCTATAATTACGCATAAGTATATATAAAAATGATACATATAATATGAATAAAATTATATAAACCTGAATAAAATTATAGAAATCTGTTGTAAAAGGGAAATTAAGCTATATCACATTAATTTTTTTTGTCCCCAGCTTTTTACTTCATTCTTGTATGGCTTTGATGATTTTAGAGCTAGCCTTCCGTTTTCTAGTATACTTAAGATTCCGTATAGGAAAGTAGCAAAGGTCTGCTTGATTCCAATCAAGTAGATTTCAGTAGAGCTGTCCTGGTTTACATCACCTTAGTCTCTGACCATGCTCATACACGTCTTATTTTTAGAAGTGTAGCATGTTTGTGAAGAAAACATGCGAAGTAAATCTCTACCCTGCGCAGGGTCAACTCAAAAGATAAGCATGTCAAATTTGATTGTCTATTGTACTTTGCATACAGTGCTGAAAAACCTTGTAACAATCACAAGTGTTTAAGGAAATCAAATTTCTTCTTGAATATTTAGTCCCAGGTGCTGTATCAGATTTACAGTTAGCAGAAGTGGAAGCCACATATATAAAAATTGTTTGGAGGAAGCCACAACAATCAAATGGAATCATTACCCAGTACAGAGTTAAAGTACATGTGCAGGAAACACTCATCACTCTGGAAAACACCATTCTTGGAGATAAAAATAAGGTATGCTCTTCTTTTTAATATGGATTTTTTGTTAAATTAAACTTGCTCTCTGTCTTATCTGACATTTACAGATTGTGGAACTAGCTCCCACAGATGAATTGTTAATGTTTTTAAAAGCCACCTGCCTCAGTCCACTCTCTTTCTCTGACTGGCTTTCAAAAAGATTCCAATTATGCTGTTTCCACAACATGAAAAAATAAATCATTCTTGCCACATGATCCAGCTGCTGAAGGAAGAAAGCCATAGCCCACAGTCTTGTCCTGAGCCCTCGAGTTCTTTGCAGCTTAGGGTTGCCAGACTTATAATAAGAGTAAAGATTTAGGTGCCTAGATTGATACACAGCCACACAGTCAAACCTCTAGAAGATGAGGGTAGGAACTTTGTGAATTCAGCAGAAGTGTCCAAAGGCTGGTTAAGTGTTCTGCTAGCAAGGCAGACAGGCCAAGATTGCCTGCCTCCTTTTGTATCCTTAAATTCACATGTGCAATATACGTGCTGAGCTCCGTGCTGTGGTTGCATGCTAAGGATATGTGTGCACATCTATGGGATCATATCTCTTAGGGGACTTACGCTGTCAGTCTGTCTAGCTTCTGGATTTTGGGTGCTGATGTGCTTACATGCTTAGAGGAGAAGCTCTGAGTATGCAGCACAGAACTGTACACCCCTAGCAAACTGTCAGCGCAGGATTGAATTCTTTCTGAGGGAGGGCTTTTTGGGCTGAATTTTGAATACAGATGCCCAAAGCCAGCATAGTTCCTTGTTTTTTCAGATAGTGATGTCTTTCACTGGACCTGAATTGGAATCTAAGTTTTTGATGGAGAGCTCGAGGAAGGAGTTCGCTTTCAAGTTGAATGATATACGTCAAATAGAGCCCGGGAGTCAAACGTTAAATAAGGAGTAAGGGGAAAAAAAGTTAGAATAAGGATCCATTCATTAAACCAGACAGGCATCCTTGGAAAAGGAAAGTATATAACTCTGTAATTAAAGATTGTATCACAGTCCAGACACAAAGAATTAAAGCAGTCTGCACAAAAAAGTTTTAGTGATGGAATTTCCTAATTTTTGAGTTCTTAGTGCAGCATCATTGCTGCTTTATTATAATTTATTAAATGTAATTTTCTAATTAAAAACCAAAACAAATAATAATAAGCCTTGCTTTGTTTAGAACCCCATTGACCCAAGCTTAGAGCATCTCCAGGACTTGAATTGGCAGACCCACAGAGCTAATGGTACTCCATAAACAGTAGCAATAAAAAGCTGTTGTCTTATATGTGGAAAATCCTCGTAAGCAAAAAGTATTTTCATGTGACCTACTAATTTGCTATAAAATGCTGGTGAAGATGAGTCATACACAGTTTTTACCTCTTGGTACTTAGGTGAGATTGATGCTCTGTCTGTGCCTGTGGCAAATGCACCCCCTGTTAAAGGAGTAAAAAAGTGGCTTTGCCCTCTCTCTACCCAGGGTCCATAGGGAAAGAACTAATGTGTATTAGTTACATCACTGTAAAAGCATCTCTTTCTGGCCATGAGATGGGCCATATGTGTGAGTGGGGAGTGTTCCAGATGACAGCAGAACAATTCAGAGACACTAGAGTCCTGGATTTGGTCCCAGATTTTGAAGGGGCATGGAGATCTAACACACCGTTTTGTACCCATGCTCTAGCTCTCTTTTCTGCTTTTGTTTCTCCTCTCTTTGTTGCTCTTGCTCCACTTATATCTACTGCTATCCCTTTCCAACATTTGTTCTTTGCCTCTTCTGTCTTACGGGCTCCTATATAACTTGCCTCCATTTCACTCTCCCTTTTCTCGTATATACACCCTTATTTTTCCTCTCCCCTTTATTTCATTAGCTTCTGGTTTTCTCCCTCTCCTCTTATTCCCTCTCAGAGATCTAGTCAACCTGCTAATCCTTTCCTTGAGGGACAGGAAGGGCCATCTGAAGTCCTCTTGTTTTCAATGCCTGCTGCCAACTTTCAGAATATAGTTAGTACGAATAGAATCTCCCAAAGTTCAAGCATGTATCTGTTCAATATTGCTCCAAGGATATACCTTTAAAATTAAAGGCCTTACTTTAAAATTGCCACCTTAATATAAAATACATATGTTAAGAATTTTTTTAAAAAGTGGTGTTTGATTAAACAATAACCAGAATAAAATGTTGTAGGCTACTGGCAACTGAGCATTTTTATGATAAAGATTATATTGTTAAAATTATTTTAATGATCAATAATGTTTGTGTGCCAACATTTATATCATATGTATGCACAATNTTTCTTTTTGTATTTCTAATTTTTAGTATCTGATTGATACTTTGGAACCATACGCAATAAATGAAAATATCAAACCTTCTTCTCCCCCTTGGAATTCAATGGAAGCAGACAGTGATTTATATGAAGGTTCAGCTGAAATGTTTTCCAGCATTCAGACGGCTTCCCCAGTAATATTTACAAGTGTATCTGGTGATAATTTGCCTGATATAACTGGAGCTGCAGAATTACATTCTTCTTTGGGTAAGATATTTTAGGGTATTTTTCTACCTGCTTCTTTGTTCTGAAGGACCCCCATCATTGTCCCAGATATGATCTTTAGCACATGGTTCAAGCAAATTATAAATGGGTCATTTGCTGGAGTCAGATTTTTTTACTACCAAATAACTTTCTGAAGCAAATGGGAATGCCACACAGGCAGGCACTAGCCCCTTGTCACCCAGCTGACCTTCTTCCTAGTGAAAGGAGCACCCGAAAGCCATCAGCCAAGCTGCATAGACAATCAGTTATTACAGTTGCCAAAGCAGGTGTGATTGTCAGGGATTAACATATCTCTGAGCCCTTCAGAGACCTTGATTTCTCTAAGCCTTTTGACTAATAGGTTTTCAAATGTCAGTGAAAGTAAATAGGTCAAAAAGTTACAACTTTGCTATATGGGTTACAAACAGGTGGAGATGACCCCATGACATGGTGATGTCATTAGTGAGTACACTTGTTCTCTATTATCAATGGACCACTGTTTCTTTACCAAGTATGGATATTTACAAATCATTAAGCAGGCCTCAGCTGACAGGCACAGATTTCAAATACCACTCTAAATTTTCACAGTGTTTTGAACAGTGGGGAGAATAAAGGTTTTATTTTTTTCAAAATTAATTAAGTCACTGAATTAATCTGCACCAGTATCTAAAACCAGTATTTAATCCATTATTTTAAACTACAGTGGATATTTTCTGTGCTATGTTAAGCCTGAAGAATCTTCTTTGTCATACACAGGAAATGTACAGTGTTTTAAATGTAAATCTTTTTATGGCCTCATTCATCTTGAGGTATTGAGTTGCTAAAAGATGTCTGTGTTGCTGAAAATTAATTTCAGCCAGTGTCTATTGTGATCTACAAGTATTATTCACAAGTGTGAATACAAGTATTATTTTATAGGAGTTATTATAGTAGTTAAAGCTGTTGACAGCCAAATTTTCAACAGGGTCTGCTGATTTTTCAATGCCTTCATTTTAATGCCCTTCTCACTGAACTCTGAGCCTGGTATTCAGGTATGTGAAGCACCCACGCTTTTTCATGTTGCACTGCCATAATGACTGCTTTACAGCAGATGATTTTGGCTAGCACAGTTGGATTGTGGCTGACTTTGAACTTTATCATAAGTGCACCAAAATCTCTTTGTGGGCATGCATGGCTTCTTCATTCTACTGACCACAACTCTTCTGCTGAAAATACTGGTGTGAAGGGATCTGTGAAGGCAGCCTTTCCAAGTATAGTTGTTCTAGCACAATTGGGAGGGCAAGGAAGAGGGGATCTGTCTTTCTCAATTAAAAATATTTAAAACCCCTCAAAAGCTCCAGCAGTCTAGGAGCCATTGTTCTGAAATCACTGGAGAGACTAGGTCTTATACAAAAGTACCCTTTCCTAGTTTCTAGGGAATTACTCACAAAACCTCACAATTCTACTTGTTGCTCATTCATCCTTTCCCCTAGCCCAGTCTATCTACTGTGCACATGAAAATGGACTTATAATAGACTCTCCTTTGTGGAGTTAAGAGGTGGAATGTAGACTTTTCTTTATATTTTTATAATTGACATGAAAGTTAATTCTTTTAGAATAAAATAGTTCCAGGTTGCCATGCCAAACTGAATTTAGAATGCATAAGAAATAAAATGACTTTATGAGTAAGAGCTATTTCTCTCTATTTACTCACAGATAATCAATATGACATCGACATTTTGTCTGAAGACCTGTCATATGTTGTAAAGGGCCTCACACCTTTCACAGATTACACAATTAGTGTGTCTGCTTTCACTGCTGTTGGAGAGGGACTACCATCAGTTCTTACAGTCAGGACACGCGAACAAGGTAAATTGTTGTAGCTCTGGTATTATAAAAGTTAACATACATGACTTACTTCACTGAATGTTTGAGGTTTTTTAGTAATTTATTTACTTACTGTTATATTTTTATGTTTTTCTCTAAGTCCCAAGCTCAGTACAAAATATATCTTACAAGAATATTAGCTCCTCCTCTGTCTTGCTGTATTGGGATCCTCCAGCAAATCCCAACGGGAAGATCATTCATTATACTGTTTATGCTATGGAATTGGATACAAAAAGAGCATTTCACGAAACAACTTCAAACAACAGCTTACTTATGACAGGTACAGTGTCATTCGATGAAAAGAATAAAAAATTTTAACTTGCAAGTACATTTTACAAAATTACTTTTCCCAGTTTTATATACGGCAGCCAATTAAAATGTAGGTGGATCAAATCTCACACATTCACACACATCCACGCACACACAACGGAACTGCAACTGTTTTTGTGTAAAAACAAGGTTGGAACACTATTCAGACTTGTGTACTGTGGAGCAATATGTAGAGTATGTGAGATGGGAGAAGAGGTCTAGGTAAGAGAAAGAGTAATTTTTGAAATGGTACAAATAGTAATTTGTGAAATGGATTTCTCCTTGGAATATTTGCCTCAGTCTCTTGTGTCCCCATAGGAAAATATTCCTAAATATTTAGGAAGTCGTTTTCAGACTTGAATTTTTTTCACAGTATTTGTCTGACATTAATAAAAATTTTCTTATTTTAAGGTGGTAATTTTTATAGTAATTGAAGCAAACACATTCCTGATGGAGTTTCAGGCACTTATTGATCAGAAAAATGCATACAGACTAAACCCCCATATTTACATGTTCATATATGCATTCTTTGACGTCCTTGACAAATTCTTTAAGCTATTTACAGGGTTGAACCTAGCTGACTCACTTCAAAATCTGCTGATTTAACTGTATGCCTGTTTGACTTCACCAGATAAATGGTATTGTACATATCCTTTTAGGT
The DNA here is from genome assembly GCA_013397055.1 of Pachycephala philippinensis. Classification (NCBI taxonomy): domain Eukaryota; kingdom Metazoa; phylum Chordata; class Aves; order Passeriformes; genus Pachycephala; species Pachycephala philippinensis. The sequence goes on from VWZT01004137.1 coordinate 305,703, forward strand.
GACAAACATATATCAAAAACTCTGAGAACAGTATCCAGTATTACAGTTTTATAAGTCGCTGTGACAAAAGAAGTCAACAGTCTTGTTTACGAAGTTCAGTGAAGATTTTTTTACTTAATCTTTTCAGGTTTAAGAAAGTACACAAATTATAAAATGAGAGTTGCAGCCTCTACCGCAGTTGGAGAAAGCGCTTTGTCTGAAGAGAATGATGTTTTTGTGCGAACCCCTGAGGATGGTAATGCCTTGTTTGCAGTGATGATTTATTTTCTGTACTGAAGTTTGTGTTTGTTCAAAAAGAAGAGTGGCACATACATAAAGGGCGAAGAAAGTGTATAAATAAAATCAATATTGAAATTATTAGTCTTCTATCAGTCAGTGACTTAATTCAGACCATTTTTAGGTAAGTGCTAAAAAAAAAATAATGAAAGCTGCGGCATGACCTGCAATCAACTAATTTTAATTGTGATGGACAAATGGAAGGAAAGCTGCAGAGCTGAGGCTCCTTCTCTAAAAAAAATGTGTCCCTAGCACCCATCTAAATCATAAGCTTCATGACACCATCTTATCTTCTTATTCTTTTTATGTTATCATGCGTAAATAGGTTTGTTTTGAAACATATGGAAATGGCAGGTTTCAAAAATTCAGAGGCCATATTGCTATTTGTAGGCAAAGATACTGATAAAATGAAGACTTTTAAAGCTGAATATTATATGCAGTTGTTTTTGTATAGGTGTTATTCATTTTAAGACTGATCAATATTTTTAATGTAGGGTATAATACTACATTATGAAGATTTCTGAATTTTCCTTTCTTACTTGCAAGGCAGTTTCAACCCATGAAGGCATTGGGGCAAGAGCTGGAGTTGTCATTGTCTTCTGCAAAGAAAACATGGGAATTTGATTTGCAGAGCAGAGTCATGAATATTAGTCTTTTCTCATTTGTATCAAGTTTGTATCTTCAGTGGTTTCAGCAAAGTTATATCCAGTTTTTACTGAAGTAATACAGAGTGCGATTGCCCAATTGTCATTTATCTCTCTGTCAAATGTACTACAATACAAAAAAAAAATTGAGTGTCAATAAAGGAAAGGGAAGGACTACAGGACTAAAAATCGTGGGTATTTATGAAGCTTAGGTGATTTGAATAACCATGCAAAATATCAAATTAAACTGTGAAACTTAAAATACTTGGAAATTTTTTTAAATTTACGTGCTTCTATGCTGTTAGTTTTTTTTACAGAGGAAAGGCATATCACAAGAATAGAAAATTACTTATATAAATATTTTTTTCTCTGAGAGCTTGCAATCCCTTGCCTTCGAGTGTTAAAGAAATTTTTCAGAGTAGAGTTTCAGGCCAACAGTTCATTCATTCATAAAAGAGCCATGCAAGGCTTGAGGAAACTAGTGAGAAACACACCAAGAATTCTTGCCTTTTTATAAGGCTATGCGTATTTAATTTTCTGCTTCTTATTGTTTAGCTTTCCTGAGGTTATTCGGGCTGAGATTTGTGTCTCCTAACTTTAGCCAACCTACAAACAACAATTTGTTTGTCACTTGAAAAGAGAGATACCTCCAAATAAAAGATTCACTACAACTGTCTTAGATAACTTGCATTAGGATGGAAGAAACTAGGCTGCTGCATTTAAATATTTTACCATACCAGATAAATGGAAAAATGCATTTCAATTAAAAATTAAGCTTCATCACGTGGGAAATATCCATGTGGGCAGTCTTGTCATCCAGAGAGCAGTGATCTGTTACAGTTAACACTTTCCATTCATGTGCTCAGAAATCAGGAATGAAAGTGATTTTTGAGACCTTTTAGGCAAAAAAATTCATGATGAATTCTGAAATATCTGCATACGGTTATTTGTATACAAACTGAATCCTATGATCCTGGGTAGGTAGTATATTTTAATTTTGATTTTACAGATTATTTCAGGGGTGAAGTGGTGAAGCCTTCAGAGGAATCAAAGCTCACATTCAGGGCTGATTTTACTCATAAGTGCAGCCCACTCACTCCTTCAACACTTCCATGCCTTATTAGCTCACTGGAGTCACATGAACTCATACATTGCCAGTAGATTTAGCTGACACATCACAAGCTGGACTTGTTTTGTGCATAACCTTCACACCAGAGTATGCAAGATTTACCCTGTGTTCACTAAAGGGAGTTTAGTTACTGTGCATACAGTCCCTTTCTTGGTTCAATAGCTGATTGAGTGAAGTAGGAAGGGTGGTTATTTACATAGAAAGCAGTAAGAGGACATTAATCTAAATTTAAAGAACTGAATATGAGGAAGACAATGAGAGGATTTGGAGCATCAGTCTGCATGAGACTGGTAGAGAGAAGAAATTTTTTTTCTTAATAAATGCAGGTTCAGATAGATGTAGAAGTGGGTGAGAAAAGAAATTCCAGAAAAGCTAAAGTATCATAGCACAAAAAGATGCCTAGTTTTATGAGTGGAAAAGAGACATACCAAAATTAGCTGAGGTAAAAGGCGGTAAAACTTTGAGAAGAGTGAGAAAATGAGTGTAACCCTTTTGGTACAGTTAGGATCCAATGTCAGGTTCCAATAGGTTTATGATCTCAGTTCTGTATTCAGCTAATTGAAAGGGGTTTTTTTCTGATTTCTGTATTGCAGAACCAGACTCGCCACCTCAAAACTTAGAATTAATAAATGTAACTGCAACAGAAATAAATCTGAGATGGTTACCACCTGAGCAGCCTAATGGTCGCATAACTCACTATGAAGTTCTGTACAGCGATTCCAATGATTTTTTTATTAAAAATGCCTCATCTACAAGTGTATCACTAAGTGAAATGAAGCCTTATGCTCTTTACAACATCTCGGTAAGGGCATTCACCAGACTTGGTCATGGGAATCAGTCGTCTTTTCCACTTCTGGTCAGAACTGCTGAAACTGGTGAGTACATTATATTATTTTAAAAATGAAAATTTTTGACAAGAAGCTGCTTATGATAACCTTTGATGGGCAGGAGATAAGTTTTAATAATTTAAAAAGTATTTGCTTGCTTTGCAAGTAAGTAAGTTTGAATCCCGTTTTTCTCTTTTATATGCAAAGCAAAAGAGCAAGGCCAGGTGCTTGGTGAGGGATGGGGAGCCAAGAGCCCAGGGGTCCCTGGGCCAGCTGGGCAGAGGCCTCACTTGCCAGAACTCGTCTCACCACCCTCTGCGAAGAGCGCGGGGCAGGCAAGGGGGGGCAGCCAGGGCAAGTCAGTAGTGCCAGACACTTCGTGTCAACGCGGCAGGTCTGAGGTCAAGCTGGGAAAGAAAGTTCACAAGTTTGGTGACAGTAACCAAGCCAGATACAGCCCCGTGCCAGCAGCAGGCCTGCAGTGGGGGAGCCAAGCTGAGGCCTGGCTGCCATGTCAGGCAGGGACTGGATGCAAGTCAGGACTGGGTCAGTGGGCCCATGACCAAGCACAGCCATGACAGCGATGAGGCAGGAGCTGTAATTCAGATGGGGGCAAAGCATGAGAGCCCTTGCTGAAAGCAGTTCCCCGAGGCCGGTGGTCAGCCCTGGCCACGGTCTCCCCACAGCATTGCCTGGGAGAAGGAGGAGGCAGCCCTTGACTGCACTGGCCCTGAGTCCCAGCAACCAAACCTCCAAGAGCGGGGATACTTCCAGGGCCCTTCCAACAGTATGTTAGGCTCTCTTTTTTCATACAAGTATTTATACAGTTTGTGTAGAGGACCCAGGGAAAAGAAGGAAAATGCATGTTGCTGATGCAAAGTGTAAATTATGGTAGCACAACATGGAAAATCTCCTAACAATAGCCGACTTCAAGAATTGCAGTGATAGTTCTGGAGTGTTAGAAGGAAAGTTTAGTGTCATGCTCCAGGTTTTTTTAATATGGCATATTAAGATGACTTCTATCAATTTGTTTTTAAATTACCTTGTTGTTTGCGTATCTAAGTGTTTTTGATCTTCCAATTCAGCCTTTTTTAAAATGTATTTCATAAAAAAAAATAGGATACAAATACAAATGTTTACAATGTGTTCCATTGAAACCAGTTTATAAAAATCCTTTCCAAATCAATGAAACTGACTGAAATCTTCTATAATTTTTTCTTCTAGTTCCTGATTCTGCACCAGAAAACATTACCTATAGGAACATCTCATCCATGGAAATTGAATTATCATTTTTTCCACCAACCATTCCCAATGGAATCATACAGACCTACACAATATATCTCACAAGGACTAATGGGACTGAGCAAAGAGTCATAAACACTACTCTTCTGACACTACGTATTACAGGCCAGTATATAATGATCTGGAACTTATGGCAACTGTAAGTTGTTCTGAGAAGCGTGCAACAGACAGACAAAGATATATTAGTTCATTGGTTGGACCAGGTCGTTCTTGCCCTTACATCAAGTTTTGTGCTCCCTGTCCTGAGAAATAACTTGTGTCCTGCCATAATGTGGTGAAATGGGCATTGAATGGTATAGAGTCTAACATGCATCTCACTGTATTTTAGCTGTTTAAAGTACCAGGAACTTCAGTAGGTATCTTTGCAGACCTATCATTGTAACAAAGTAAACCCTCAAATCACCTGCATATCTTTCGGATCTTATTTTGGATAAAAATACTGGGTAAAACACTCTGGATAAAAAACTTCCTTTTCCACTCACCTTTGCATCTTTTCCTAAGTTCTGTCATTATTGCTGAGGCGTAGCACAGCAATTAGTGCTAGGAGCTCAGTACCTTCACTGCTACATTTTCAGAGTACAGCCAAGGACAAACTGCAAAGCATTCTAGGAATATGAAGTATAGGCTGGTAATTAGGGCTTTACCCTTTCTTTTGCAGAATACTTTGTGCTCCAAGTTTTCCCAATGCTTATTTCAGTCTCTAATGATACAGATCAGTGTGATAGGCTTATTCATCACTTAAAAAATACCTACAGTCCATTAAAAAAAAATTTGTCGCATTAAATGGTTGTTTTATTGAATTATTCTTTTTTATTTAGATTTAAATAAATATACAGAATACACTGTAGAAGTGTCTGCTAGTACCACAATGGGGGAGGGCGTTCGTAGTTCACCTCTGCATATACTAACTGATGAAGATGGTAAGTCAGAAGTTTCAGTGCATCATTGTCTACCTGTATTCTTAATTTACTCTTACACTTCATGTCAGATGTTTTTTGAGTTTTATGCCCTTTTTTTGGCAGTTATGTCTCTCCATTGCTATTTGCAACTATGTATCTACACACAAACATACTTTATCTGTCTTTCCATCTATCTACCAATATATTTATCAGTATAAGCTATATGAAATGTCGCAATTGCTGTGCATGGACTTTTGGTCTTAGCAATATCTTATGAATTTGAAGAATCTTAATGTACTCATATTATTTTAATCTAACACATGACATAGTAGAATTAAATACTGGATTTGGCTTTTCAGTCATGTGAGAGCTGGGGAAAAGGAAAACCACAAAAAGGCAGTTTGAATGGTCCAGGGACATTTATGTGGGGTTTATTGGGGGTAGATTTTTGTATTCTTCTGAACAGATGCATGTACAGACACACATAGATAGATATGAAGTTATTAATATTATGAAGATGCCCAAAGTCCATCATCTGTAGCACTAGACTTCCAAACTGAGCAGGGGAGTGTTCTGCACTGCAGGGTGAGGACAGAACACCGTTGTTGCAACCCCTGCTAATTTGTACATCAGGTCACAAATCAGCAGAGGAACCTTAAAATTACAGTTGTACTTTCAGTACACAATGTAGTTGTGGGAAGTTATCATTGGTCACCTCCCTAGATTCTGCAGGGCAATCCTGAAAATAAATTCATAGCAAAAATCTTAAGGTAGGTGCTGTGAGTTACATTTTGGAGAAGTCTGTGTCTATTCCTCTCCATTGCTTAGGGAAGAAATCTCTGGGAGTCTATTCTAAAGTGGCATTGACACAAGCAACCCACCAGCCACACCATCAGTATAAAAACTTTGCTCAAGGGTTATGTTGCTGGAGCAGACTGAAAAGAGCTCATTTGGACAAGTCCATTTTTTTAGCAGAGAGTATTTTTATTTAGAGCAATGTAGTTTCTATTATTTAGCAAAAAAATTTCCTCTGAATAAGAATTGTAGAATGAACTAGACAGGTCAAAAAGATGACATTCACCGTATGACAGATCTTTTATTATATAGCCACTGAGGATAGTATAACAAGTAGAATACAAAATACAGCTGTCAACATTTTTCACTGGTATACACACTCACTGAATTCTGTGAACCTTTGTGCATTAAAAATATAAAATAGTTTTTTCTATAATATAAAGAGTTATAAAACCTTTATGCCAACTCTCAATTAGTGAAAGGAACAAGAAGTGAAAAACAACAATATTTATAAAACACCACATGTTCCATGTTCACAGGAACACAGTGTTCCAAGGTTCAGACCAAATGTTTCATAGATTTGCTAATAGTTATGCTCATAGTCTCAATTTTCATGCATGACTACAGCTATGACCTGAATTTTTAGTGCATGATGCTCTTTGGTTTAATTTGAGAAAAGCAAATGTAATTCTAATATTCATAGTGATACATAGGTCCGTGAGTCAAGATGAAGATAAAGGTTCATTTCTCAATAACATGCTGATAATAAAGCAATATCACTTATGCATACATGAGTTATTTTTCCTCAGTAAAATTAATAATAACCTTAGAAAAAAATCGAGCATGGTCTAACATTTTCATTTACTTACAATGTTTTCCTACAGAGTCGGGATATGGTGTCATCTAGAGATCATCTTAAAATGAATTTTAAGGGCCTCAGTGAATGTCTTTTCATTTGCCCTTGTGACATGTTAAATGTATGAATGTGGTCCTTATTTGATGGAGTGAATAGATTTTACCGCTGTCTAGTATCCCACAATTTTATCATCTCTCAATGCCATGCTTATCCGTTTTTCCACCTTTTGGTGCTTTTTATAATTCTTTAGAATTTTTATAATTCTTTTTTTCCTCAGGGGAACTATTATGCTGTATTTTACACGTGTTTCATATCTATAAAGGTCTTGCTTTTATTAGAAGGGAAAAAAATTTACAGCAATGTACATGGGCAGTAGGTGAATCACTGTGACCTAGCCATTGCTCTGTTTTCTCATGAAGTACTTTTTCCATTGAATCACAGAAACAGATGTTCTAACACCACCATGCAAAATCTTCTTTTATCATCTGTCAGAAAAAGGAAAAGAAGCTGTGCCTTAACTTTAGCTGATGGATACTGTACCAGTGTGGTACAATGTTAACTTTCTATCACAAGTAATTAAAAGCCTATTTAAGGATGCTGCGTATCCCATCGATCTTAGCTGTTTAACAAGATGTTGTGTCCTGTTCTCTCGTTTTATAGCTCCAAGTTCTCCTCCACAGGCCCTCTCTGTAAAACAGTTGTTGGGTGTCACTGTGAAGTTGTCATGGAAACCTCCGCTGGAGCCAAATGGAATTATCCTCTATTACACAGTTTACGTCTGGTAAGATTTTTCTGGAAGTAGTTCTGAGGATAAATGTTAATCTGTAACCTATCAGGAATGTTAGGTTTTTATTACACAATATGTTGATTTCATGTTTTGGGAGAACAAATATTCATCCAGCACTTAAAATACTAGACTTTTTTATATGCAAATTCAGAGTAGCCGAAAACTGGGGGAACAATTTCCACATTTTGTAAGCATTTTCAACATTTTTCCAAAGGTTATGCTACAGTAAGTGAATTCAAATTTAAACTAGAGCATGGTTTACTGGTTACTATTTTCTTTATATTCTGATTAGGCCTGCTGCAAGGCAGGGCACAAACCCATGCTGAATTGTCAAGGAGATTTGAAATAGGCTTAAAATAGAGAAATATTGCCTCCTTTTATAGACAGTGTGTAAGAGCCATGTTCAGAGTTTTTGTGTTTGCTGTCAATTATGTCTGCTGTTATATTTTGTATTTATTACATTCATAGCAAACAAGTATTTTTAACAGATAGTCTTCATTTATTTTGTTCTAGTTTTTTCTATCTAACCATTTTTTTTCCATTTTTTTCCTCCTGACATCCTCCTGTGATATTTTTTTCACCTTTACAAAGGAGTTTTGTCACTTTAAAACTTGCAGCTTCTGTCCTATTCCATGCATAACGTAGTTTGCTCTAGTGATGTGGCATCTCTTCAAAGACCTATAACTTCTACTGGGAGTGAAAACATTGTTTATTGATCACATTTAACATATTGCATTTATGCTTTACCATTTTATTGCCAGTACTCAGGTGCAGAAAACAAATACTAAAGTGCACGTTATAAGATGGGAAGCAGATGTGCAAATCCTCAGTTGTTATGGGCACACTACTCTGGAGCTTACATTATTTTATTGTTTGACAGTTTTGGGTGGGGTTTGGCCTCAGTCACTGTTGATTTTTTTTTTTTTAATTATAATTTCTAGTTCCGTTGATGATAAAGTGAAGAGGAGCAAGCTCTTCTTTTCAGAAAAGTTAAATTTGTCTTCTCTTGTTAATTCTACTCTGTTGGGAATGTCTGTTGCTCCTTAAAATAATGACTGTCCTCGAGCTAGGGAAGAGTTACTTCATGATAAGGGCTATGGTTTTGATACACACTGTGTTCAAAGACTTGAGGTTATGCAGCTTTTCATCCTTATATTCCCTTGTAACTCACTGCTTTTTTTACTATGAGAAAAGATTTAGCCAGAATTATTTTTAAATAAACTCTTAAATGATCCATCTTTCTAATGCAATTAAGCAACCACATGACTTCTTGCTGTAAGCCTTGCCCCATATTCTTTTTGCTCTGTCTTGTCTGTCATTCCTGTGCCATACCTAAATTTAGACAGGCTTTAGGTATCATGTTAAGACAAGGACACTGGAGAAAAACTCCCTTTGCCTTCAAAGGGGCTTCTCTCTCCTTCGTTAGCAGGTAGGGAGGGAGG
>VWZT01004137.1:315207-397342 GCA_013397055.1 Pachycephala philippinensis
GAGGGAGGGGGGTGGAGGAAGGAGAGTAATTTTAAGTATTTAACAGAGTTGTCTATACAGTTTCATAAAATGCATTGCAGGGGGAGATTTGATAAGACAATCTGTCGTGCCATATAGTTGCTGCTCTTGGGAGGTATTCAATATATTTTGGAGGAAATTGTTAATCCCAGTGCTTCTCAATAAAGCAGAAGGAAGAAGGTTACTACAGACGTTAAATAAATGTTCCTTCACTTAACTTAAATATTTTTCAATAGTTATAGAGAATTTGGTAACCTTTCTTTAGCTGATTTGGAACAAGAATCCACAACAAATAGAATAGAAAGGGTTATATTCTGCAACGTTTTCAGTTATATTTTATGGAATTTGTCAGAGGACAAGGTGGTTTTGGTTGCTGGCGAGTAGTAGAGCAACTTTCTTCTTGCCTTGAGCCTACAAACTCATACTCCCTAAATGTAATTTTAGAGTATTAAAGGTGCAGGTAACAAAATTGCTGAACTTGTATGTAGCCTTTTTTTTTTTTGGCATTATCCTTTTCTGCAAATTTTTGTGAGACACTTACTGACTAGATCTATTTTGAGGTACAGATTTTTAAGAAAATATGGTACCTGTCTTTATCAAGTGAAAGTATGCAGCTTCTTAGAATCTCTGTTGTCTGCATTTTTGAAAAATGTGGTTTAAAACCTTACATTATTTTTCTTCATTAAGATTTCTTGGCTTAACTTATTCTGCTAGCCACTTTCTCACTGTCTACGAAGACTGCACTCACTTTGATCAGTGTTTTCTTATTTTTATTGCAATCTCAGTTGTTTCTAAACAGAAAATCAACTTCTCTTGAAATACCTCAAGCTTTTGTTCTTCTTTCTATGCCTAGTTGTGGAAATGTTTTTTGACAACTTAGATGTAAGAATGTAGTTACTCAAGAGTAGAAATGTTCACAGCACTAAGCTGTGGATTTTCTTCTTACTTAAATTATAACCAGATACGTATTTCCATACTAAGAATACATTGGGCAAAGATCCAGGAAAAGATGTCTTTCTTTGTATAGAGTTTGATAACTGCAGCTGCAATCTCTTGTAAATTTTACTGACTATTAAAAATGTCAGAGGTTTGGGAAAAATGTTAGTGTTAACTTTCTCTGTTACCAAGAGTGTTTCCCATGTCAAGTGACATTCCACTCAAAATCTGAGGGTTAGGGAGGATTTTTTTTTCATTCTCATACATTTTCTCATTCCAGTTGTTTGTTAATGTAACCTTAGTTCAGATATATTAAATGGTGATCTTTGCTAATGGGACAGTCATTCAGTTATCAAAGGATGAATATCTGGTAATTTTGAATCACTTTTTTCTTTTTTTAAGTATTAGAACACATTGTCATTTGTGAAGAGCTTCACAGTGACTCCTGGAGCAAGACATTTGGTTTTACTTATCAAATTATCATCTTTGTATGAAATCCTATTAGAGACACAGGACACCTACTCATATAGAAATCTTTGAAGGAATGGAATGTTAGGTTTTTATTTTCCTCCTTTTTTTTTTTTTCCTAAAAGATTACGTTAACTTTATAAGGAATATAAGACTTTTTGAATTCAAGTTAGTTATTTCTGTATCTTATTTTACTTTGTGATAATCATTTCATACCTATGCTAATACCAGTGTTTTATTAATGTTACATCTTACAGTCTTTCTAGGCGGGTTTTGACCTGACTAGAGTTCCATTCTGATCCTCTGCTACATTCCACCAGAATTAACTCAGCACCAGCTAATTCCTGTTCCATATCATCTTCTATTATTCCATTTATAACCTCAGCCTTCTGACCAATTTCACAGAGTCACAGTAGGGCATGCTCCCTGCTATAATCTTTTTATATTTCGCTATTCCTGTCCAGGGAGACAGTTTAGTTATGCCCTACTGTGTCCTTCCCAAGGGTACCGCATAACCACTTGATAGCGGCTAATAGATAGAAATACTCCTCCTTAATACTTCATATAACCCTTGTCTTTGTTGATGTCATTTGCAAACATATTTCTATTGGGTTTTGGGGTGTTATTTTTTTAATAAACAAAATGAAGAGCCCTACTGTGATGCCACAGTACAGAAGTTAGCTTTTCACCATAAAAGACAAAAAGTTATCCTAGCCTATTTTAAAAACCTAAACTGCTTGTATTTAACACAATATTGCGTTTTTCAGTTTTACAACAAATGCCATAATTGTATATAGAGAGAAATGGTGTGTGTAGATAATTAATAAAATACTTTTCTTTAGGAATAAAATGTCCAAGAGGAGTGTAAATGTAACTGAAACATCACTGGAGTTGACAGACCTAGAGTATAACTATGAGTATAATGCTTACCTAACAGCAAGTACAAGATTTGGAGATGGCAACATAAAAAGTGATACTATAACATTCAGAACTTCTGAAGGAGGTAAGCTTATATACAGTATGAACCTTTATTTTCATTCAGCCTTAAAATTCTGTCAGCCTTCTTTAAGTTAATAAAGCCACTGAAGTAGAAGTGACATTTGACTTGTCAAGAAGAGACATTCTACCTGTCTGTGTGGCTCTGTCCTTGTGTCTGCATGTATCTATGGCTCTATAAAATTATGATAGGCATTTCTGTTTATTTACTGAGAAAAAAATCAGCATTTTACTTCAAAACAGGTAGGATTCAAGTAATTTCATTCTAAACTTTGAAATAAATCAAATTATTTTTGTAATATATTTTAATAGATCCGTACTTTAACCTTATGTGATACAACTTCTGATAGGGAAAATACTCCTTAGAGTATCACACTCAAGTCTGAAATATTTTTAATTTGAAAATTAATTCTGTAAGTGTACATTGATTTGTTTATTCTATTTTAATTATTTTTTACTTCCAACATGGAAAGTGACTTTTATATGATCATACTGTATACTGTGTTTTCAAAGTCATTCAGTTTAATTATTGTTTCTGGTTTTCAATCAATCATATTGCTATCAGTGGTTCCTAAATAGGTAGTACGTAGGCATACTTCAGAATCACCATGCATAGACTAAAGCACAACCACTGGCAGGACTAGCATCTACCCAAGCCATCCCTCCGAAGGCTGTCTACATCATCAGGTTGCAGGTATTTACAGTCATTGCTGTTGAAGCTGGTATGGAAATATGAATTGACTTTATAGGGACAGACTTTTAGTAACTGGTCCTGGGGTTCCCCCTCCAATTAATATTTTAGTATTTTACACAAACTAGAGCAGCACAAAACAAGAGAGAGATATATAACTTACAGTGTTCGGTACTCTACTGCATGTTCTATACAGCACTTTCTTGGATGGTGAGAAATATGGATTTAAATTCCCCTAAGCTGACTTACGGAATTGAATTTAACTCTCCTACATCACTGTGTTACTGAGAAGAACCATATGCTGCTATTCTTTATCAAATAGGAGGAGAGACTAGTTGAAGAAGGCTTACAGAGGTCTTCCTGCACATTTAATAGGCTGAGAAAAGAGGAAAAAAGAGAAATTATCATACTGTCCAAGCTTAAGTGTCTGGTTTACCCACATGGGTTGGGAGACTAAATGCTGTTCATAATCAGACAGAACAAGGCTTTTAATTTAGGTTTTGTGAAACAAGTCCTTTTTTTTTCCAACTAACTATATTTGGAGTATAGAGACCTAACTCAGTCAACTTCCATGTCTGCAAATTAAATTTTCTATGTGCACAAAGCAGTAAGTACAGGACAAATTCTATAAGAAAACTCTATCTGTTAACAAATGCAGCTAAATACAAATGTGGTTGAAAAATTTTTTTAAAAATTAGTTTTTATATATACAGTTTTATTTCATTATTTTGTGAAGCATTTTCTATACCATAATCAGAAATACATTTAATTTGCCATAGGATGCTGTAGAATCTACTGTAGTGGATGTTCCTCGAGTACTAAAATGTACAAAATCTTGAGGTACAAAAGCTTTAGGTATGCTAAAACTGAACATTTTTTCAGCACCAAGTGATCCACCGAAAGATGTTACATACAGAAACCTTACTTCCACATCAATAATGCTATCCTGGTCTCCTCCTGAAAAGCCTAATGGAAATATACTGTACTACTCAGTTTATTTCAAAAATAATTCAGGAATATTCATACAGGTAAGCTTATTTTTATATTCTTTTGTAAAAGTCAATGAATTGTTCTAATAATTACTTAAAAATTAAATCAGTTTTATGGTTATCAATAAATTGGTTTTTCATATTTCCTTTATCATGATGTAGTATTTTAACTTAAAAAGGCAGAAGCACATCTTGTAATCACACGTTATATTGTGCATCTCACTGAACATTCATATCATTAAGCACTAAAGCCAATATTCCATTATGCAAAGTCTATATGTACATGTATATATATATATATATATATGCACAGAAACACCTAGTATATATACACTTAACATACGTAATGGATAGACTCAAGACCCACTACATGCATGGCACACCCTCAAGAGTGTTTATTTTAGTCTACTCTATCAATGTGAATAAATTTCTGGTTCTGGTTTTACTTTTTTAATACATATTTGTACAGTATTGAAAATATGAAGGTAATGTGTAAGTAGGGAATGCATATTTATTTCATATTTTTCTTACTCTCTAAAGGAAATTACTGTTCAGTATATTGAAGCAAAGGTATTGATATTCTGAAGTTAAAGCTTAAAAGACAAATCAAATTTTATAAATAATATTGTGGTGATACATTTTCATGTAGGTTTTTTTGCTGTTGCTGCTTTCATCCTTAATTATGCACTACACTTATTAATTGTACATATAGTCTTTCTGTTCTACTTTCTATTAATATCGTATGGTACAGAAATATAATACGAGAAATAAGCTGCCTTTACAGGTTTTTGGTCACAAGTTTTACACATGTGGAAGAAAAACAAGAAATATAAATTCATTTAGAAAATTATGTATGGAAAATAACCTTGACTGAATAAATTTATGCTCAAGATATGTCTAGGGTGAAGTATGCATGTGTTTGAGGATAACTAGAAAAAATATTCACAAATACCTGTGAGTGAATAATTGCTGCAATACTTCAGTGTGAACACTACTCTGACTTCTGTGAAGGTATGTGGTTGCCGGGCTCTGCATAGTTTCAGGTGCAAGCAGGACTGTGCCATGAATTCACATTCTGATGAGATTAAAATCAGGGCTACGGTTCAGAATGTAGACTCTGTTTGCACACATTGCTGTAGCAACAGCATTTTTCTTAGCGAATCTCTGGACAAACCTTTACATCAGTGCACCTGAGCTAGCCCATCCTGTGAAGTACATCTCAAGCAATTTTAGAGGAGGGCTATGGGCTTGGACTATTCCTGCCTTTAGGAAGGTGCTACTCTGAGATGAATGAGTAAGGTGAAGCTGATACACTGAGAGAAAAAGAGAAAAACCCCCAGGATGTGGCCAGGACTCTGGAAATAAAGGAGGAAGATAGGGAAGATGGAGCTCAGTAGCATTGGCCCAGCAAGGTGAGGGTCCAGTTTTATTATCGTGTGATGTAGTTAGGCAGGGAAAGGATGGTGGCACAAGTGGAAGTTAATGCTGCTTTGGCCTATTGCGTGGTGCATAGCAGAAAAGTCCTGACAGTAGCTCTACTTCTGTGTGTGGAGACTACGATTTTCATCCTTTTGACTTTGATTTTTTTCCCATCCCTCTGCCATCAGAAGATAGGTTTCAGCTGCTCTTGCATCTGTCTCTTACTGCCCATGGGATATGAACATTAATCTCTCCAATCATTATCAAATCTTAATCTGTCTACTCCCTTTAACTCCTTCTGCCCTTCACATCCTGTCCACTCACTGTTTAGCATGACAACTACCATATCTACACTGCAGTCCTATTCTGTACCTTGGCATTCTTGTGGGTGCAAGACAGATTTCAAACAGGTGAAAAAAGCCAACTAATTTCTGTCAGATATTTTATATTACTCTTTTTACAACAGAGAAATGCATGTGTGAAAGTCAGCCTGATATCTGACTACACATATATATATATAGGACATATACAGACAGTTGTAAGCTGCATGAGTATGCGTACGTATAGCTTACAACTATCTGTAACTTAGAAGTATAACCATGTAATTGCAGGATCTGTTGCTAAGTTTTGTATTGTGCACATTTGGAAAGAAAGAATCCTCAGCTGAAATACTCTACATCGAGGTCACCATTCTGGTTATGTTTACCCAAACTGTATTTTCAGTTTGAGAAATTACACAGGAGAATTGAAAAAGTAGGTGATCTTCTTACGTTTCACATTTTCATGTTGTAGGCAGCCATTCTCTATCAGTCTTTCCTCTATTTCTTTGTCAGGACATAATGCCAGAGGTCCAAGTCTTAAAGCATAGATGCCTGAAAAGCCACCCTTGCTGAAGAATATCAAGCAAATGAACATCTCCCAGTGCTGTCATAATCTGAAATAGATAAAAAAGTCATACTAAAACTGGTGCTATTCTGTTGTCTCAATTTCTCACTTCTCACACATTCTCAAACTTCTTAGGCATATTAAAACCTAATTTAAAATACTGACTATTAATATGTTTAAACTAGGAAGTTAGTATCTGCAGAGTGTTTTATTTAGGGAAAAAAACCCCAAATATAAAAAAGACCTGAGATAAAAGATACAGTTTACTCCTTGGCAGAAACTTGCATTTTCCTTCAAAAAGGGAAAATTTATGTATCTTCATAGGTCAGAAGAATAATGTAGAGTTTCTTTGCTTTACTGGTCTACATGAAAAATAACACTGCAGCTGTCCAGTCAGAAGGCCTGGGATGCTCAGACCTAAGGTTCAGAACCAGAATAGCAGAAGGAAATATTTAGTGATGGAGATTAGATTTGAGGATTTTGGTAGATGAGTGGGCTGTTTCTATGGGGATGCTGACAGCTGTAAAAGAAAATGTGTCAGAGAAGGAGGAATGACTGGTAGCCAACTAGAAGAAACCATCGCTTGCAGTAGGCTAGGTTCCAGTTCAACTTTATCTTTCATCTTCTGCTCTCGTAGATCTAGGGAATATGCTACTTCGTGGTATTTATACACTGTCCCAGTGCTGTAAAGATATGACATGTATGCTGACAGAGAGTACTTCCTTGACAGATGACATGACACTGTACCTTTTCTTCACGTCACTTCTCTGTGACACTGCTGGGTTCCTGCAGTTCAAGCTTTCACTGTTTGCAGTAGCAGCTTTGCAAGTTTTGATCCACGATGCCTTGCCTGGTGCTTGAAGCAATCATACTGCCCACATTTTCAGTCTTATCAAGGAAACAAGTCAAAGACTCTATGGAAGTAATTGTCTCATGGCTAAATAACAGTCTATGAAAGATATCATTGACTTGAATAAACTCTTCTATTCAATCTCTATATACTTGTGTTTTGATTAGCAAGAAAGTGGGAAAGGTGCTGATTACAAATATAAATTTATGCTTCAATAAAGTTCCACAGTGTAGGAATTCCAGTACAGAGGAAAACTTCCCTGCTCTGACAAACCAGACAGGGGAACCAAGAGCAAAGTACAGAAGAAAAGCCTATGATCCTTCTAGCAACCGAACATCAGACCCCAAATCATCCAACCTCTATCTCAAGCCAATCGAAGTGAATGGATATGACTGGATACAGTTCAGAGTGAAATTCAACTTGGTCTACCCTTGGGATGCAGCCAAGGGATGCAAACAATGTGCTATATTACTTAATAATCAAACATTTCCTTTCACCAGTATGACCAAAGTAGGGATAAAAAGGGGAACTTCCCTAAAATACACTGCAAATTTTTAAAAAGCTAGTCTCAAAATGGTACAGCGCACAAAAAAGAAATAACTTCACTTAGGTTTTTGCTGGAACAGTGAATACTACGCTCCTTGAAGGATGGTTTGGATTAGCCCTCACAATGTCACCACTCTCACCTGATTGCCAAAGTATATGATCCTCTGACTCGAAACAAGAATGCAACACAATGAACCTAAAGAATAAAACGGAACAGGGGAAAAAGGTTAACAGTGAAGAGAGCATCACCATGTTTTCCATATACGGCTAATTACAGCTTTTATGCCACTGGAAATATCTGCCACTTCCTGAGGTGAAGAAGATACCAGTTTCTGCTGACACTTTCATGGCTTGAGTGTATTGCTTACACTTAGCTGCTTTTAATAATCTGATACTTTGCTATGTCAAAACTTCTTTCATGTATGGATGAAGAAAGGGACAGAAGGAAGAATTTCTTCAGCTGTAGCCAAAGATCCTAAGCTGTTTGCTTTCATCTGCAGCCACAGTTAATTGTAAAACTTCCTATAGTGTTCTATCCCCAGGGTACAATTAGTACAAGTTTCATCTTTTCTCAGTTTGTACCCACACAGTTCTTCCTGCTCACTGTTACTCTTAATTATGTGTTCCTTTTTTTCCCTAATATTTCCCTAATATCTCATATCAGTAGTTTGAGATAATCTCCACTCCTTGGGCTCCTCATAATAAAGGAACTACCTCTCAAAATAGTTCTTGTTGCCCCACCAAAACCCTGTTAATAATATTCGCGTTGGTTCACTGAGTCCTTAACTGCCAGACAGCTGGCTAAATTGTAAAGGTATGCTTTTTAAACTAAGAGTTGAATTTTCAGCTGTTCATACCAATAAAATCCCATTAAATCTAGGATCAAAACTTGATGTGGTAGCCTTGATATTTTTACCTTGAAAACTCAGGTAATTATTTAAGGGCTTATTAAAAAAAAACCTCATTATTAGATGTTGTTGTAAATTACTAATTATTGCTAACAACAACAATAATAATAATAACAACAAGAGGGTGTTAGAATGCTTCTTCTGGGCCAGATGATGTTTTCTGTCATACCCTGCTTAAGTATTAGAAAGTTTAATTGAATACTTTAGAATTTGATCCACTGTTTCCTGTATCTTAACCTACCAAATGTAACAGAAAGCTCTTTCCAGCCTTTTTCAGTTAGGTATGAAGCTAGTGTGAATTCCAAACTACTTTTAGAAGAAAGTAATATATTAAGGTGGAATTTTTTTGTATTTTGACTGATGTTGACTTAACCTAATCTTTTGGGTAAAACTAACAGTGTGCTTATAGTCACTTAATAAGAGTGAATATAAAAATTTATACTCAGAATTTGTGCAGCTTCTGGTCTGCATTCAAAACAAGGGCTTAAGTTTTCATTGCCAAAAAAATGTTTACTTATTTATGCTACATAAGTACTAGTGACTGCAGGCAAAACTAGGTCTTCAGGTACAGGTATAAAAATCTCAGGGAAATGGATGAGAGTGTCACCTATTGTTTTCTGAAAAAATAAAAATGTTTTGTCCATACAAAAAATTGGTGAAGTGTTGCATTAGATACATAAATTGATATGTATTGGTGACAGACATCAAGATTGCATACTCAACTATCAGTTTGCACAGTACTGATTCAACTATGTGATAGAGCACGTCACAGTGACTTCTTCAGTAGGAACTTTCCTCATGAATGTGTATAATCCATTTTTCAGTATGCAGTCTTATATGTGGTATTTCTAAATTTTAACACCCAAATATTTGTTGCCTTTCTCCTGATTTAGTAAGTTTGCTCTCACAGCCTTGCTTTTTCAGAAAAGCATTTACTTGAAAGCTAACTTGGATTTTAAAGAAACGGAGGGTGTGGATTAGATCTTACACCAAAAAATAGGGGGCTGGCCAAATACCTGGAATTCATCAGGGGGTTGGGCAAAATCCATCTCAACCTGGAAATGTTGCTGTGTAGAAACATTAGGACTTCTTTGGTCCTGAGAAGTGCTGTCCATGCCATCTGCTCCATGGGGCAACGTGGCTACCAGAGAGGAATGCTACTGGCTTTTTGAATCAGCAGTGAAGATTTGACTTCATACCCAATGCTTGATCTGAATATGCCTGTGGGCTAAATAATTTCTGAACAATTTTCAAATCATGAACCAAACTGTGTTGGATCATCTAAGTCAGGTTCCTGTAAATGAGTGGATGATTCAACACGTTCACATATGTGGTATAGCTGAACTTAGATAAATAATATGCTTTGTATTTTTTCCGTCTTCCAAAATTGTTGATTCTTAACAGGAATAGCCTCCTTAGAAGTGCTGATCTGAAGCACTAACCTATTGCTCTAGTCACAGTATTAGTGACATTTTTTATACAGTTCAAAAGGAAGTGGGACTAGGTTCTGCTGCTATCCTTTCATTAGCAATTAACTGAACAAAGGAAAAAAATTCTGTTGATGCCTTCAGTGTAATAGGGTCCACTCACTATAGACATTTCCTTAGAGATAATGGCACGTTGTTATTGAAGGGGGCAACTAACAAAAGGAAAAGTTTATCAAGTGGCGCAGTGAGATCTCTGCCACTGAAAGTTTGAAGTTCAAAATCTACTCTGATAAAAATAGATTAAAGAGAGAGAAGTCCTTTGATTTGATTAATAATAATCAGCCAAGGCATGTGTAATTCAGGTAATCTATGAGCAATCAGCAGATGTTGCACTTTTTTGGTAATTTTCTTGATGAAAGATGGATAAACACACTGCAATATAACAGTTTTAAATCTCTGAATTGGCATTCAACAATTACAAACAACAGGAGGAGACAATCATGTACTCTGTAGTACTTACAAGGTAGACATCATACAATTGAGTATTTCAGCAAAAATCAGTACTCGTTAGGAGTCAAAGTATAGGTTTATATCTTCTGAGTACTGTGGTGAATCATGTCTGCTGGTGGTGGTGCTGGTGCTGGCTAAATGGGGAACTAGAAAGAGAAATCAATGAAAAGAAAGCATTTTAAGTGGTAACATTTTCTTTTTTTTTTCCCTTTAGAATTTCACAAGTTATGGTAATGACAGCAATGTCAGTGTGTCTCCATTTGTAGTGCTGGATGACTTGGCAAAATACAGTCATTATATTTTATGGTTAACTGCAAGCACAGCATTTGGAGATGGAGACAAAACCAGTGAAAAAATAGATGTGTATACAGATCAGGATAGTAAGTTAATAACTTCTTTAGTGCTCATTGTGTATCAGTGCTTATATTTATTAAATATTCTCTAACCTAAAAATTATTTTACTGTTATGATGGCAAAGTTAAAAAAATATCATTAAGTGTGGTTTTCAATGCTGCAATGTTTATCTTTGCCAGGAAGGCATTTTGATCTGAGTCTTTGAAATACTAAGAACATAGCTCAAAAGCCTCTGTGGATACAAGCAATAAAATTACTGTCTTAAGCTGTCATTAAGACTCTTTCCTTAAACGAATTTAATGGAGATGATTATTCATATATGCCTTCAACTATTTTGCTTTTGATACTGAAACACGAATTATTTTTAAAAGTTGTAAAAAATATTACAACTGACATTTTCAGACTAATTATATTTTGAACAGTTATTTCTGGCTTGGGTTTGGATGTTTTATTACTGTAATCCATGCATTTAATTTTTTGCTTATTATCTCTCATAGTCCCAGAAGGTTTTGTTGAAAATCTGGTCTATCAAAACATTTCCTCATCTTCTGTAAATGTAAGCTGGCTTCCACCATCCCAGCCAAATGGCTTAGTCTTCTTTCATGTTTCTCTAAGTTTAATGCAACTGGGAACCAGTAAGATATTATCTTTCCATACTTACAACACAAGCATAATTTTTGATGATCTGGAGAAATATACTGATTACATTCTGAAAATCACACCAGCCACTGATAAAGGATCTTCTGAACGGCATGCTCTAAGTCTTCATATCAGAACTGATGAAGATGGTAAGATTTTTTATTAATTCCTAAGGAAATGTATAAAAAAACCCCAAATAACTTTCTAAAAGAAAAAAAATGTTTATTTTTCTTGTGTTACTTAAAGTGTTTTTGTTATAGTGACACAAACAACTGCTACATATTTCTGTTTTGAAACCATGAAATATAATTTTTCATTGTAATTCATATTTTTCTGAGATTATCCTTGTTTTTCTCTTTATTATTTCTTCATATAGTCCCAGAATCAGCACCTGTAATCAAAACATTTTCAAATCTCTCAACTACCTCAGTTATGC
The DNA here is from genome assembly GCA_013397055.1 of Pachycephala philippinensis. Classification (NCBI taxonomy): domain Eukaryota; kingdom Metazoa; phylum Chordata; class Aves; order Passeriformes; genus Pachycephala; species Pachycephala philippinensis. Next base: position 327,280 of record VWZT01004137.1, read on the forward strand.
TTTCATGGGACCCTCCTGTTAAGCCAAATGGTGTTATAATACGTTATGATTTAAATCTCTTTGGGCCAGAAAGGAATAACTCATTCTCCACCACCAATAATTTTATCATCTTGGAAGACCTTCAGCCATTCACATTGTACAGCATTTATGCAGCTGCAAGAACAATAAAAGGACCCGGTCCATCTGCTGTGCTTCAGTTCTACACAGATGAGTCAGGTGAGCAAATTCAATTGTAACCAACTTCAAATATCAGCCCTATGTTACTGCATCAGTCTTAGATTTGAGCATCAGACCTGTTGAAATGAAGAATTAATTTTCCATTGGTCTGTGAGTGAAGAGCTTTCAGAAGAAGGAAACACAGCAAGGTGAGTGTTTCCTGAGTGCTCCTCCTCCTGCCACAGTGTGCAAGAAGAGGTCACATTCTGCATAGGATTACAAAAATAACTCCATGAAGAAATATCTTTTGCCTTTGGAATGTGTTATGGTTTGCAAAGTGTCAGGGATTTTGAAGCAAGCAACAGTACCTTTCTTTTCATCCCCCCATGTAATTGAAAAATGATAGAACATGAAAATATTTCGGACACATTCACACAGTTCTCCTTTACATGGACCTCCTCTCCCCTGCATGGTAAATTCACCTGCATGGTAAATTACTTATCTTTTAAATATATAACAAGTTGTGCTCCATATATGGTGTGGGAAGCAAAGTATATCTCATTCCAGTTATATATGTAATATGACTTTTGTTAAATGTCTTTGTTCTGACAGTAGGGATATTTAAGTGATTAATAGATTTGTTAGAACTCTAAGAAGATCCCTTGCTGATTAAACATGTATTCTGGATTAATGGAATTTGTTTCATGTCACAGAGGAAGAAAAAATGATTGAAATAACAATGAAGTACTGTTAGCTTGAGTTCAGATACAAATGTTAATGAAAGTACCTATGTTCTCCTGCATGTCCAAAGTGTTTTGTTTTGTCTGGATTATTTGTGATTTGGAACTCAATAGCATTTCTCTTTTGCAGTGCCATTAGCTCCACCCCAGAATTTGACCATTATCAACTACACCGCAGATTCAGTGTGGCTAAAATGGGATCCAAGTCCCCAGTCAAATGGTGTTATTATGAGATATAGTTTTAAGATTTATCAAAACAACACGGAAAAACTATTTTTTTGGGTATGTTTTTAATTGAGTGCATCGTTTTTTAGAATATTTTTTGATGCTTTAGAAAAAAAAGGTATGGCAAATATTTTAAATGTCTGTTATGCTCCTAGAATTATGAAGCTCCTATAAATTCCTGTTTGCTAAGACAGTTTAATTCCCTGCCCACCATACCTGTAATTCAAATTTTCAAATTAAACAGAAAAAAATTATTAGATTTTAACTTGCTTTAAGCTTCTAATGTTTCACTAACGGTGAGATTTATTAATCTTAATTTGTATTTTAGTGTAAGCTTGATGTTAGAAAATGACAGAAGTTACTTGCTTTGTGGCTACCTTTGTTTAGCTATTTAGTATCTATGGACTTTAAAAGATAGTAATTCCTAGTCATCTTATAAAATAGTAAAAACTGTTCAGAGGTCTTCATTTAAAAAAAAACAATTGCAGAATAAGAATAACTGAGTAAATTGTAACTGAAATAGATGCTATATAAATGTTCAGGTTCAAATATACCTGGCATGCCCTGAGAAAAACAGGTCCAAGTAATTGAGCTGTGGGTTTTAGCTTTTTTTAATAAAAAAGTCTTCATCAATCTATGTATCTAGTTGAGCTAAAGTAAAAGAAATTAGAAGCTATCTCTTCCACTGCAGAGGTATAGTAAAGAAGTAGAAGGGGAGAGGGGTTGATCTGAAGCTGGAAAGAGTTTTCAGTATTTGACTGAAGACTACTCAGAGTGGAAGAGGCAAAACTATGGCTGTAAATCTTCTGTTCATTTCAGTAGGTTCAAGGTGAAGCCCACAATGTTTCTGGAGATTAATTGTGTACTAATAATTTTTCCTTCCTTAAGAACATTTCAGGTTCAAACCGTGAGGCCAGCCTTGTTGGATTAGAACCATACAGCCCATATTTTATCAGTGTCTCTGCATTTACCAAGCTTGGGAATGGCAATCAGTTCAGTAATGCTGTCCAATTTACAACGATGGAATCAGGTTAGATGTGACTTTTTCTAAGCTGCAGTTCTGTTTAAATATATTTATATTTATTTTCCTTGTATGGCTGAACAAAAGTCTTCCCCTTCTCTCCAAAGAAAACACAACCTGACGCTATCTCATTGTCTCTTGCCTGTGTAGCACCGATTCACATTCCTGTTGTAGACTGGGTTTGAAGTTTGATTTCGGAAGTGTAGAATTAAAAATGTCCTTATCTGAAATGAGAGGCTTATAAGGCTACTATAAATCTTTTAATAGCAACGCAGATAAAGGGAGGAAAATTAGATAGGTATCAGTCTTTGCAGATCAAAGCAGTAATTCAGATCCCTGTGAAAATAACTGAAACATTAGCGGTATCAAAAGCAGCTGGACAAAAGATTGGAAAATGAACTGGAAATTGTATTAGACAAAAAGACATTTTTAACTTTTTTTTTTTTATAATTTATTTTAGGATAGAAGCTAGCCACTAAAAGTGAAATACCTAACTTTCACTGAAGTGAGCCTGTGGGTTTGGGAAACTGGCCGTCATTCAAAACTGTAGCTCCTTTGCCAGGTCAGAGCAACCCCCAGGCTCTGTAAGGGCTGTCAGTGCCAGGGGACTAGCGTGGGTTAGGGGGCTTCCAGATTCCTTTCCACCGTTAGCAAAGGGAGCAGACAAAATGTCAAAAATTCCCATATGATGACTACAGGTTTGCTAAGATCATGCTTCCAGTGAGAGATTCTTTCCAAAACTGGTAAAGCAGAGGTTCTGGGAAAAAGTTACGCTGTTTATTGTACCCAAGAGTTACAACACCATCAGAAATCTGAGTCATCACTAAACTGGTTCAGTTTGGCTGTTGGACCCGTGAAGCTGAAGGTGGTCCCGCTCGAGATCCATGGTCATCCATCAGTTGTTTCATTTCATCACTGACATTCCATACTTGTGGTACATTATTCGGTTCTCTTTAACCAATTGTTCATAAATAATTGCTCTATTTCCAATATGATTACAATATTTTCTACCTTAATTAATTTTTTATGAGCATTTAAAAAATTTCTTCTGCTGGAACCAGAAAATAGATGGGGAACAGTAAGATAAAAGGATTGATATGAAAGCTCTGAAACCTGCCCAGTGACTTCTGCACAGAGAAGTGTGATACAGTGCTTGAAAGAAACGAGGCTGACAGATAAATAAGGAAACAGATAAATAAGGAACTTCTGCTGTTGATGCTGTTGCTATGTAAATGGAGTAGTTATATGGAGTATGTGTATTGTGTATGTTATGAACACTCTGTTTAAAAAAACATCGGGAAAATACAAGCAAAAAGTTTTTTCAGGAAAACAAAACTGAAGCACACAACTAGGAAAAAGCCAGATAGATGGCCTCTCCTGTCTCAAGTACTAACATCAGTCGCATTTATAGTAGTTGGAAATGATTGTTCATTTGTCCTAAAGAGGACAAAGCCATATTTTTGTTCTTTCGATGTGTTTCTTTTATTAATTTGTCTGACACTGCAGTGTTTGACTCTTGCTATGAACATTGGGTCTGCTTCTCTAGTGATACTGTTCTGTGATTACAATTTTAATTGTGTATGCATGTTAATCTTTGGTGCATGTGTATCTTTTAAGTGCCAGATGCTGTACAGAACGTTCATTGTATTGCAACGAGTTGGCAATCGATCCTAGTGCAGTGGGACCCTCCTGCTTCAGCCAACGGTGTAATTACACATTACATCATAACAGTTGAAGGAAATTCTAAAAATTTTTCATCTTACAATACACTGCATACTTTTAGAAATCTGCTTTCCAATATTACTTACCAAATTAAAATAAAAGCTGCAACATCTGCTGGTGATGGTGAAGAACAGATATGCAACGCCAGCACCCTTCCAGAAAAAGGTAACTAATTATTCAAGTTAATTTTTTTTGTTTAATTTAAATGATGACTATGAAACAAGCACGCATGAAAAAACTGCTTCAATACAGGCAGTTAAATCATTCTGTTTAAATTTCTTGCTAATAGTGAATGAAGAGAAACAGGGCTTCCTCTTTCTTCTGTTTTAGAACACACCTAGTGATGAGAATAAATTGCCATTTTAAAAAGCACAGAGAGAACACCTTTTTCTGTGTGAGTTCGAATAGTTATTTTATTGATTTATGATCACGTATTATTTTTTGTCTTATAGTATCTGCCTTGTTCCTAGTGTATTTAGCATATTTGAGACTGTAAGTCTGGCAAAATTTCGGGGAGTGAAATTTTTGTTGTTTTGCTTTTACTAACTGACAGTGGTATGAATTCATTGACAATAAAGCTGTTCAGAATTCAGGAAATTGAGAAGAATTTAGCTTCTACAAGCAGACTTTGTCGTAACTTTTGATGGATAGGATATTTTTAAACAAGAAAGAAAATTGTGAGTTAAATCCAAAGAAAAATATAGATGGGTTTTCTGGCATTGAAGTGAAAAACTATTACCCAAAGTCTGTCTTCCTTTCTCTCTCCACACACACATTTCACACTTCACCTAATCTTGGCTGTGCTTTCACTTGAACATGTGAAACATGGAGATGATATTCTGTGGAAAATACAGTGTTAATTCTGTGTGAACAGCTACGTACCTATCTTCTAAACTGAAAGTAGAGAGGAGTTCAAATCTCAGTCCAGGAAGCCAAGGCCTGTTTGAGTCCTGTTCTTCAGTCAGGGATGATTTCTACTCTTGGGACTATGTATTGGGTTTTTTTTTCTTCTTTGGTGATAGTTTAATATAAAAATAAAAAAAAAATTATGTTCAGCAAGAAAGATTCAGAAAATATTTCACTTTTCTACTAAATTACAGGAACAATTACTGCATTTAGCTTTTTTTTGGTGTTCTCTTAAGTGATATCAGTTTATGCAATGGAGTTGAGCAGGTGTCTATTTCAGAACAGCTGGATAATTATGAAACACAGAGATGGGATAAAGGAGCGCAACTGTACCCCTGGAGGCGTAGAAACCAAACCTAGCTTTTGTAATACTTTATTACTAAGTTATTCAATAACTTAAAAGATGACTTGCAGCACTCATTCTCATACATACTCCAACAGAAAGAGTGAGTTTTCTCAGATCTGTCAAATAATAAACACAAGAATCTGTGTCAGCAGCAAGGTTTTGGTTCAGGATGACAAGCGGAGGGGAGCAGCTCTGCTGTGCAGATTTGAGTCAGACATTGAACTTGAAGGAGATCAGACTTACCCTTACTCTTAGACTTCCTGTTGCTAGCTTCCTGACTAGCATGCACCTCCATTGGATCCCTCCTGTCCACAAAGCCTTGGTGCCCCATTATGGGCTCTGATTTCCACAGTTCTTAAAATTAGACTTGTGGGTGTACATGTCTGAATGAATCTAGACCACGTCTGTGCTGTCAGCTGATCTACTGCTCCTTTGGTTCCAGATCAAATGGATGAGCTCCAAATGAGGACAAGCAGGGCATCCATTTGCTGGCATATTTTGGCCAACATTGTGAAAATAGCCAGGGTTGTACTTTGATGACTGTCCCTCCTCATGACACAGTCTATCCCACTAAAGCCTGGCCATGTCCCTTATTTGAACTATGACGTGGCACATTCATAAGCATTTCTGGTGAAATTTTTTTAAACTGGCTTCCTTATCAATTGCTTGCCTAGAAATTCTGCCAGTTTGTGATCCCTGCTGGTCCCTTTCTGTCCAGAACATTGGCAATTTAAGACTTCTGCCTGGGTCATATTGTTTGCTCAGAAACTTCTGTTCATCAGTAGGGCTCAAAATCCAGTTTTGAAAAGATAAAGGCATTGTTTAAGTATTAGACACAAGCATACACAGCGTTTTACAGTGTTGGCTGGAAATAATGTAGTGAGCTTAGCTGCTGTGCTTGATGTGGATGCGTGTGCTTCTGCATTTCCAGACACTTCTCAAATGCAGTCAGAACTCTCAAAGCTTTCTTTTACTCCATGGCTGCTGAACAGCCAACCCTCAGAGCTAGAGCAAGACTGAAGCTCGGGAACGAGTTCAGACTTGGAGATAGTCGTATAGGAGGGATGTTACGTTCTGGTAACAGAGGCGAACAGAAGGCTTCCCAGGTGCTTCACATCTTGGAGGATGGGGGAAAGGCTTCTAGTAGTGTTAAAGAAGCCTGACGCCTGAGAAAGTTAATTGTTGGGATTTCTGCGAAATTTGGGATTGGCTTTTAATCAGTCCTTGAGGAAAGACTGAGAAAGCTGTAGATTAAGCCTGGGCTTGAGGGAGAGACTGGTAGTGTCTTGTGGTCCATGTTATAAAGAGTTGTGCTAGCAGGGGGAAAAAACCAAACCAGTCTTTCTTTTGTAACAATGTTTGTTTTATATGTCTTATCACTAGGAGTTTTCCTAAGTGAATGATTTCTACTACAACACATGTACTTTTTGCCACCACATACACGGCACAGTCCGTTTCTTTCTTTGTCATTGCTTAGTCATATTTACAACAAACTAATTATTACTAGGACATTTCCTTAGCTGTGTGTTTGCATGAATTGTTTTGTAGTGACTGGATACTAGGAATGGGAGATTCATGGATGGGAATGGAAACAGTTTTATAGCTGTTGTCAGCTTCTTATTTATGGTGGTCTAAGATTAGTCACAGAATATGTAGCCAGCACTGAGTCACTGACAATGCATTTATTTCTGACATAAAGTGAAATCGAATTTGACTCAGTGTCTCACTGCATAGCATTTGACCTTTAAATTCTTGGCAAGATTGTCTTTTTTTTAAGGTAAATTTGTTCATATCTGGATACAATTAAACATGAATCATGAAGCTTAAATTTATAAGGAGATTAGTAGTGTTTTGTGTCTAATCTAGCTCCATTGTCATGGTAAACCACCTCTGCCAGGCTGCAGTATGTTATAAAAGCCATCAGCTATGTAGTGGTAGTGTTAGTTTGTGATTAAATACATTATAAAGGATATGAAAGACAATACAGTGTACATACACATGCATAAATGAGTTAGGATTTTATGACTGAATAGCTATCCTTGGATTATTTTCAAGATAATGCACACACTAAAATGAAATTCCATTAAGGTTGAGTGAATTTTTAGAAGCGCGAGAGAGCCATAAAATAGTAGGAAACTTCTCCAAAAGGCATACTAAAGCTGTGAATATTCAGCTAACTCACAAATCTGGGACACGTGTAACAGTCATTTAGTTTACAATAAAAATAGAATAATTAAAAAGTCGCTTGCGGGTATTCAAAGCATGAATAATAGAAAAAAAACCTGCTTCTGCTTTAAATTTTTTAAATTTAGCTATTTCTCTATAGACTTCTCATTGTTTTATGAGGATATTAATCATATTGATTGTGGTATTAAGACACACAGAGTAATTACCCCACTTCTCCCCCTTACTGCTAGTCATACTTGATACTATACCTGAACACAGCCTTAGAAGAGGTTGAGGTCTTTACCATTTGTTTTCTGCTAAACAGAGATTCATTCATATCTTACATTTAAAATAAATATGGCTAGAAATTTGTCCAAGAAGCATTTTTAAGTTTAATCTGGGCTTCGTTTTCCTGGCCATTACTAACTTGTAGCTAAACACAGAAGTATGCCTTGTGAATAAAGTAGTGCCTGAAGGAATTGGTGATGGGAAGGTTTCTCAGGTCTTTTGGTATGGAGGTGGCAAACTAACATCGTCTCTTGTTACATGTGCACAAAATGTCTTTACTCTCTGCACAAGGAACACTTTAAACATTCTGGATTTGTATCTCCAGTATGGAGGTTCCCATTGGAAAATGTAGGCTTTTTTATCAAGACCTTTGAGAAGCACAAAACACAACAAGAGTTTAAAGCCTCCTTCATATCCAGGAAATGCTGTTTCCTTCACCATAAATCCTTTTCTCAGGATCTGGCAGTTCATGACAGCTCTGAGTTACATGATTTTCCTCACTAAGTAGTGAAGAAAACAACAGATGACTGTGATGTACTGGGAGAATATTTAAACCCATAGCCTCAAGTGGTTCTTAGGGCTGCAAGGAAGACGTGCAGTGCAGTTTGTTGGCCTGGTTATCCTGAGGAATCAGCCTGCTGCAGAGCCACTGTATTGGAAATGGCAGAGCTTCGGTGTCCCCTGTCACTAATACAGATAAGAGCTGTGTGTTTCACATGTTCAATCCATGCTGCAAGTTCACATTTCCAAATCGTATTAAAGTAAAATCATCCAAAAATTGCAGAATGAATTAGGAATAAGAATTTTTCAAACACTTCTTTCCAAGATGACTGATTTTTTTTCCCAGATGTAATTTTCTTTATGTAATGTGGATTTTTAAAATTTTCTGATTAGTTGTTTGGTCCAAATTTAAGTTAATGGCTTTGATGTTGATGGCAGATCTTCACTAGAAAAATGCAGTGGCCACTTGGTTGCTGCCAATGAAATTGTACTGGTGTTTTTTTATAAAGAAGGTTTTTTATAAGGCTGATAACAATAGATTATTCATATGGTATAGGATAAAGGAATTTTTTCTTTTTTGTAGGGACTAGATCAACTCTGCATTAATATATAAGAAGTGGTAGCGACATACACATACAAAGCTGACATGGATAGCATTTACAGGTCAAATACAATGTTTACTGAAAAGCAGAGAGTGTTTTAGTTTAACGGAAAGCTGAACATTTAAGACTTGAGTACGGACAGCCTTTCAGTACTTCTCTTTTTAGCTTAAAGGAGTGCATTTCTCTCTAGATTTGCAGGATTTGATTTTTCAGTACTTAGATCCCACAGTTGGAGACCGAGTTTTCTAATGTGCTAAGGACGGAGAAACATGGTCCTGAGAGGCTCTTTTAAGACTTGCTCTCAACTGTGCAATTTCCTTTAAAGCATGTCTGATAATGTCAGTCCCAAGTCATGGGAAAAATAGTCTACAGTTTTTTTACACTTTTTTGTTTGCAAAATAATTTGTATCCTATTCATGATGTACTTATTCATACTGAGCAGGACTTCATATCATGATGAGTCCCCTGAAGTTAGCAGTCTATACTAGGTAATATTTAGTATGATCAGGGTTATCAGCTTAAGCCACGGAACTCATTTGTGTAACTAAGCTTTCCAAATTTAATAGAGATAATCAATACAGAATATTTATTTTCTTTTCAGTTACTTCTATTTTCTGAAGCCTTTTTTTGGTGTGTGCCCACTGTCGCCGGTTCTACTTTGTTCCTCGCTTTCCTCCTATTGATGCTCTTAATACCACCCAACAGACTTCTAGGCTGCCGCAGTTCTTTTAATCCAAACTCCAGCTACAAGCAGCTGTTCTGTAGGCAGACTTTTTTTTATTAACTTTGTTAGGAACTATGCCGTATCATATTACCGTCTTCTGTTCGCGGCCCGTGCAGCTGTAGTTGTTGCTTTCCACAAAAGTTTTCACAGAAAGCCATAACCTCTCTTTTCTCAGTAGATTTGCGTGTGTGTCCTTTGCTGCCCTTAGGTTATCTTTGCATTGTGAATAAGGTTTTTTCTACCAAGTATTTTTGTTAGTTTAAACCAGTTCCACTGGCCAATTTCAACTTGACATGAGTCTTTGCACTGTGCTAGTGCTTTTTCTACCAAGAATTTCCTTTCATTTAGGTTCTCAAATAAAAGCTTCATCTCAGAGCAGTCCACCAGCTTTGGAAGGGCTGATTAGCATTGCAGCCAGACAAGCATAGGGCCAAGATCTGCCAAAGTAACTTCTATTTAGGTGTTTAACCTTCTGTCAACTTCAGTGAGAGTTCAGGCGTGTGAATAGGTTTCAGGAGCTTAAAATCCCACATGGATCTGACTTCAGTTACTTTTCATTGAAATTTAGGCATCATATGAACAATGGTAGATGAACCTGAAAATGCCTCATTCCTCTTCCAGTCCAGAAACTGAATTCACTAGCATTTCATGGCTAGCCTCTCTGCCAGCTCCCTGGCTGGCTTTCAGAAGCGATTAAATGGAAAATTAGGTAGAGTATATTGCACCAAATGTTTCAGACTTAGAAAAACTCCCTACTCCCAGACATAGCTGAATAATAACAAATGCAACATAATACAATAGGGAAAGACTGTGAGATATGTGATGAGACTTAAGGGATCCTATGTATGATTCTTGGGAAATTCAAATTTGGGATTAGGATGAGAATTCCCACTAGCTAATCAAAGCACAGTCCTCAGCAATTAGTGTCTTACAATACCACACTCCCAACCTTTTTCATGCCTTTTCTTTCAGTACACCTTTCTGGAAATTTGGATTAATATTAAAGTTCCCATTAGGTACACATCAAAGTGTCGGTGTATAAGAATAGATAATAAGTTTTCCAATGTAACCTGAAATAATAATTGACAAAGATGCAATTTCTGGCTTCCATAATTTTTAGTGTGAACAGTGATCACTTCATCATAGTTAAGTCACGTTTAGAAAATTTAGACAAGCTGCATGATTACTCTAGGAAGCATGGACTGGTTTGTTCAAATCAGTACCATCTGTGGACAGAAAAAGTTGGGGGAATTTTAGTCATTCTTGAGGAATGCAAATCTGATTCTCCATGCTAGAGTAATTGTAATCCTCTTTGTATCTGTAACCCAATAGCATAGCTGTCTTGAAATTCTCTGAACACAATCATCAAGTTCAAGAGATACTGTGCCACTGGGTGTCACTGCTCTTCACTGTGGCCCTAGGATCAAACCTCTTTGATCTGCTCCAGATTCAGATCACATCTTTTCATTTGTTCTAATGAGTGATTACAGTTATGTTTGCTTTGTCTACGTAAGGAAGGAGACAAAATTAGCTTGATTTTAAGCTGACTAACATTTAAGGCTCTGATTCCATTTTAAAGGTCTGTTTAGGCACTGACAGAGAAAATTTTACTGTGAATTCTGCTGACTGATCCTTGATTTTGCGGGTTCAAAATATTTTTTTTATATAGGTCTTCATAAACTGGAAAAATGACAACATAAAATAGTTATCAAAGCTTTTGTGTAAAAGAAGAAATGCTTTTCTGATTGTTTGCTGTCAGGATACCTGCAAGTTTACCTTTTAAAATGGTGGTTTTCTTGTAGTGTTGCTTACTGGGATAATCACAGACGTTATCTTCAGGCTTGTCAAGATAATGTGTATGGGCTCCCACAGTAGTCAGTGGGAAAAAGGACAGATAGAAAGAGAAACATCATTTCTCCACCATCCATTCTTTCCCCCCCTTTCAGTGAGTTTGTCTCTTTTCCAAATACAAGGAAGGCGTGTGGAGGCTGGATTTATTAGAATTTTGTTTGTCTATGGGAGAGTGCACAAATCAGAGACACCATAATTTTGCCTGATATAATTTCTAATTCTATGAAAGCCAACTGACTTTTCCTTCTTTATTGCAAAATTGCTAACTCTCAGTTGTTTTTGATGTCATCATCTGTGTTGAAACTAAGGGAACAAGGTACTCTCCTTAAGAAGGAAAGGCTACCATGGTGTCTAGACCATGGGCACTGCTCTTTCTATATCTGTGACTATCCTCTTTAACCTGCCTTGTTTTAGGTGCAGAGACTGCAGTTGTGCTAGCCAGGGCTTAACGAGCTGCACATTTGAGCAAGAGAAGGTATATATTTCCACCTTCCTACTGACACCCTGCAAGCAACCAATTACTATTCGCTTTATGGCAAACCCCAGTTTCTGTATTGGAATATAGCCCAATAGTTAGTCTTCTATTCTATCCCACAGTTTATCATTATAATATTGGAGTGTGTAAGAATTCATATTTTTGCAGTATTTGAACAGGTATTAATAGCTTACAATTGTGTAGAGGATTTATAGAGGAAAAATACAGGTGTTTTCTACTCATGATTTGACATTTCTCTGCCTTTATTTTCCATAAACTAATAGTCAAACTAGGCCATTTCTTGTAATTTACGAAAATAGCTAATATAGTTTATAGAGTTTCTATGAAAATACTGCAGTGCCTAATTTTTTTGAAAGTGAAAGAACTGAGTATTACATCTACAAATCTGAGCAAGGAAGAATGGTACTGCATGTTTTGAGGTTTTTTACTACTTTCTCTACTTATCTTCATGCTAATAACAAAAGAGCAAAACAACTTTTATTTTGATAGCATGGAGTATAATGATGGAAGTGGTCTTTAGCAAAGGTTTTTTTTATATAATTTGCTCTTGTTCTGTGTCTGGTTATTGTGTAGCAAGGTGGGAGCCTGTGGGGCTGTTGCATGCTGTGGTGTTCTGTACTTGTGCGTGAGAGCTGAGTGGAAGAACAGGGGAAGGGCCGTGGTTCTCTGCCTACTCTCTACTCCCTACTCCTGCAGACTCCACCTGCTTTGGGCTCATTTGAAGGGATTTTAATTTCTCAACCTTTTTATCAACACAGCTTTGTCTGACTTAGAATTTAAATTTCTTGTTAAGTATCCATATTTAATTGAGAAGTTTCAGATTATTGTATTGTCATGATTTTAATAAACACACTGTTGCAGACAAAAGCAAAGATCAGATATTCCCATAGGGTTGAAAGAAAAGAAGAAGGAGTGTTTTCTCTGTTCTTCCCCAGTAATGTTGGTCTGGGATCCTTTTCTTCTTTATGTAAGCCTTGGGACTTCTTCAGTTTCTGTTTGAGGATGTATCATGTGTTTTTCTTTTACCAGTGATACCTCTTCCCCCAAAGACTCTAAAGCACTCTTTAAAGCTAAGTGCACACAATGATTTCTGAGCTGATTTCTCTGCACAGTTTTTGCCATAAGAGAGTATTAGTATTATCTTACAGAGTCTTAGAGATAATATTAGCTTTCTCTATGGCTGTGTGATATAGCACAAAACCATATGTTGCATCTAGTCTGTGAAAGCTGGGAGTACACTGCTGGCTCAATATAGGCCAACATCCTGTCTATGTACATACATGCGCTGCTTCTGTCTCATGGACATGAATATAGCCTGTATATAAATAAATGGAAGCAAAGTTTATGGGAAGTTTCTTTTTTATCTGTTATTCAGCTCTTTCTCTTAGCATTCTTGTAAAGCACTTCTATAATGCTAGACAAACATATTGCGTATATTGATACTTTTCATTCAGAAGGTGAAACAGGAGATTTACAAAACTTACCTCAACGTGTTGTGTGAGGATTTCATATATTACCAAGAGAGAGGGAGACAGATGAGTATTTCTAAATGAGAGGTAAAGAATCTCAGTTAGAACCCACATTAAAAGATGCTATGGGTAGGCCGAAAATAACTTTGTCTAATATTTCCTCCCTTAGCTGAGACATAGCCCCAAAAGTAGCAATAGAAATGTCACACCTCTCAAAGCTGGTCCTACATGCCATGCCTGAAAGAATTTTTCTTTATTTCAAAAACTATAGTAAATGTATGCCACCGAAATACGTACAGTGCGATTTATGCCATTGGAATTATTGTTTATTAAACATATGAAGTTGATTCTTGGTCTTTAGATATTCTTATTAGAATACTTTTTCAACACTGGATAAAAGTATTGTAGTTGCAATCACTTTTCATTCAAATTAAGGTATCTTACAAGTGCTTTAATCTGCAGTTCCTAGTGCTCCCAGGGATATTGTTTTTTCCAATGTGCAATCAACAAGTGTGACCTTGCACTGGAGATCACCAAAATCTATCCTTGGCTACTTTCAAAGCTACAAGATTACCACACAGCTACAATCCATCCATTGCAGTGACTGGGAAGCTATGGAATGTATTGAATATGAGATGCATCAGTATTTACATGAAAATGTCATGGATGACTGGATAGAAGACACAGTGTATGGACTGAAAAAATACAGATGGTACAGATTTGCAGTTGCTGCCAGTACGAATGTTGGTTATGGCAGTTCCTCACCTTGGATTTCGACACAAACCCTTCCTGGCTGTAAGTAAGGATGTCTGCTGTGTCTTATAATGATATAACAATGTGATGTTCATCTAAATAAGCAGGAACACTTGGTAGAAGTTATTTCTTCATAGACCTAAGATACTGGTGAAGTCAATAAGGATTTATTGCAACTCTGGACCTATGATATATATATTTATATTATATAAATCTCGTAGTAGGTATACATACTTAACACTGCTTGATATTTCAATGCCTTTTGTATACTCTTTTATATTTACTGCTTACCTGACAACAATTTCAATCCCCAAAAACAATTTCTATCCTACTACACATGTAGACTTGGGAAGTCTGAATTTTTACTAGTTTGGTTTGATACGCCATTTTTCAATACAATTTCACCTGTTGGGTGTGTCAATGAAAAAAATATTTTTTTAATTCTTTGACTTAAAGTCTGTTAATTAATATAGTAAAACTTTCCTGAAATTCTGTTGAATGTTTTTCGCAATAGAATTTAAGCAATAGTTTCAGAGGAATTAAGATTTATTTCCAATACCATATCCACCTACAGAGTTTACTAATCAGGGTAGCCATGTAACATGTACAGGATTGCCATGACACATATTAGAACTCTCATGCCTCAGCTGAGGATTTAAGTTTCCAAGAGAAGAGGTAGTTGTCATAAATAAGTCACCACTAAATATTTGAGAGAAGGGGGCATGAAACATAAATTATTTAGGCAGTTGTCCTGGGGATATATGACCTTCCCTACAAGTTTGCAGCCATCCTAGGATAGAGAATATCTGACATCTGGCCTATAGCCTCTGTAGAACAACTGAGAATCACCACGAGTTGCCTGACTTAATCACAGCTCTTTCAGTCATTTCCCCTTACAAAGTAATAACAATAGAGATACCAAGTACTTAAACAGCTGTGTACCAAGGACTAATCAATGGTCCAGATACTTACCTTGTCCCACTCATATTTTTATAATCATGTGATGTGAATGCAGGAGGCTAGTAAACATCACAACAGCCTGTTTTTTTAACAAAGCACAGAAGCAATCCTTTGGATTGAGAAGTGCTGGAATCAGCTGCAGAGTCATTCTCATGTGCACTTACTTTCTTTGTCCAGTGACTCTTATGGTGAAGCTCTGCCTGTAAATCAATGCAACATTTTAAATGAAGGAGAAGGAAAATAAAATGGCAAACTCAGACGGAGCAGAAAATGGATAACAGAAGTGCAACTCTTGAGCCAGCAACTCTGGGGAGATTCCTTACTATTAAATTGATAGAACTCAGCTGCTGACATATGCAAATACTTCTTTTCAAAAAATTGTTGGAGTTTAAAATAGTTAGGGATTTAAACTAGATGGATAAGCAGATAATGAAAACACATGTAATTGCATAAAATTAGGATACTTTTTATGACTTCCTCTCTGGACAGTGATAATTTGGCTTAAGAGAGAACTAGTTTCCTATCCAGTCCCACTGAGAAGATGGTAGTTAAAAGTATAAACATCTCAATAGACCGCACAATCCCTTTCCATGCCACTTCAGTATCATTCTCAGCAGTAGGTCCTCTGTGTGTTCTATTAGATAATTTGAAAGTGGTGGGGTAGAAGTTTAAAAAGTTCCACCAGTTCTTCCAGCCCAAGTGTCTGGGCCTGATGACCTGTGTCTGCGGTGATGGAAGTAGGCAGCAACGAGTCTCCTGTGAGCTAAATTGGTGACACATCAGGAGATAAGCTGCCTGTAAAACACACCGCTGTGGAGTCAAGGAAGCATGGGCACTATTCCAAATGTCATGGCTGGGCACTGGTCTGTTTCCTCGGGTAATGGCAATCAGCTGAGAAGGAAAAAAGAGCGAGGTGACATGACACAGCTGGGAAGCCAGCTGGCAGCTCCATCGTGCTTCAGTGCTGGGAGCATCCCTGAGCAGTGGTTGATCATTAGCAAGGGCAGGTTTCTAGATACCTCATACTTTTGAAAGCCTAGTTTTTAGAATTACTGTTAAAAACTCCCTCAGTTCCCCTCTTTCTTTTGCAAAGGCTACAGCCTGTAGCAGGAAAGAGAAATTCAGAATGCACCAAACAGGTTTGGCTCTCTGGTCAGCCTTGCAAAGTGTATGCAGAAAACAGGTGTTGATCCCCCTCTCCTTTCCCTCATGGACAGGGCCAAGCATCCTCTGGATTAGCCTGCTGATACACAGCCAATATACATGGTCTGTTAGGGCTTAAGAGTGCTTAGCTGCTATGTAAAATACCCTGAGTACTTAGCCCATAAAATCAATGGGAGTTGTGTTTGCACATTTGAGGGTAGAAGTTAGGCACTGTTTCTCTTGATTTTCAAGAAGTGCCTCTTAAAGACATTGCTACCAAAGTTAAAGTTACCTTCGTTGTGAAATAATAGTTAAAGGATTTTTTCATCATAATTCATTGGGTTCTCAGAAATCTGTGTTTCTCTCAAGCCTAAAAAAAATATTAAAGTACTATATTCAGGAGGTTACAGCATTTAAGCTGAAAACTGTTAGACTCATTTCCCGGAATATAAAGAGAAGAAACTTCAACAGCAGCAAAAATTACATAAAACAAATCCCAAATGTTTTTTACAAGTTCTGAGGATTTGATTGTTGTGCTAAAGCAGAAATACCTAATAATTCTGACTATCCAGTGAATAAGGTGAAGATCTTAGCTGTTTATTTCAGTTGTTCATTGTGAAGACGAAGGCTATAGGAATTCTTTTCACAATTCTTTAACTCATTTGCAAATTTCAAACAATAAATAGTGGCAGTGTTCTGTACTGATAGTGGTTATATAGTTACTCTATTGAAAATATTATGGATTGTTAGTACAGTACAGTTCTCACATCACTCAGATAAACTATTCAGCCTTCTGTCTTGCAGATTATCCTCACAGGAATTGTCTTACTGTCTCATAAAGTAGTGTGATGGCACCATTATTACTTAGCTGATCGATTACCCAAGAGCCAAATCTATTCTACAAGATTAAATATGTTCATCATAACTTAGATTTATACAGTTACCAGCACAGAAGATCACAGTGTTGTGTCACAGTAAGGGAAAGGGCAAGAAATGTTTTCCATAGCTATGGAAAATTTGCTCCCTCACACCTGCACTTGCCCCCAGTTTCAGTCTTACATTTATAAGGAGAATAACATTGGCTGAACTTATGTTTTCTGAGAGAAAAATAATCGTGGAGGGTCAGTGTTAGACGGAAAATGAATGACATTGAGATCACTGACCTCATTTTGGATCTCATACAGTTACACAATACAATGCTTTTTGGTAAACTGCCAAGTCCCCTAATGCCAGGATATACTGAGGTACAAAGGAAAATCCCAGATGTTCAAATGTCCTATGAAGGCTAGGACATAGAAGCATGGGGCAGAGGGTTATGCTTCTCTTTTCAGCGCCTTCTTTCCCAATCCCTGCTGATACCCAGTTGCTTGGTACTACTAAAGAAATGTTTCTGTGTGGTGAAAAGTAATGAGATTTCATGTCTTGTTATGTGTTCTTTCTTCTGGAAAGCTTTGCCTGAGAGAACTTGTTTTTCTTTGTTTGTTACATTTCCTCAAAACTAAACATTGGAAAATAATTATGGACTAATACAAGATATAAGTCTTTAAAATTATATCAAAATTACCTAGATGATTAAAAATTAAATAACTGAAGTGCACAATTTTTGTTGGGAAAAGGAAAAAAAGAGCTGATCCTAACCCAACTGGCAAGCATGAATTTCTGTTAGAAGACTGGAATATTCAGTCTTATTTTTGAGGATTATGCTAAATGATGGGCTATCCAGACTTATCTTCAAACTAACACACTTAACTGCTGCCTTAGCATCAGGACACAGATGGATGGGAAAGATGACCCTGACCTCCATAAGACCCACATTCCTGTGCAAGGATAGAAGCATGATAATCAGGAAATGATGGTTATTAGTTACAGAAAATGCATTCTTGTGAAAACCAGGAGAAAAGTGCTTATGAGAGGAAGTGATTGGATTATGGGGGAATGAGAGAATAAGACTAGGTCATTTCTCCAGAGTAAATTGCTGTGATTTATAAGAGAAAGGGGGTAGTGATATCATGGCTTCATATTGACCAGATTCATTTCACAAACAAACCTAAATCAGAATGCAGCAGTTATCCACTGAATCAAACACAGTTTTTAAAAAGATGTTTTTTGTAAATCATGATACATGTCAGATACCTTTCATTTTGTAATTTTCTCTCCAGTTACACGTGTTATTTCAGAAAATATTTCTGAATGTATGATTTTGTTAATTATTTTGTTAATGTCTGATGTTTTACTTTTCATTATGAAAATAAACCAGATATTAATGCGTAGACATACTTTAGATAAGTATCTTAAATATAGCATACGATCAGAA
This sequence comes from Pachycephala philippinensis, assembly GCA_013397055.1. NCBI lineage: Eukaryota > Metazoa > Chordata > Aves > Passeriformes > Pachycephala > Pachycephala philippinensis. The sequence continues at coordinate 345,663 of VWZT01004137.1, forward strand.
TTTTCTTGCAAATATCTAAAAATGCATCAAGTATAAACTGCATATGGAAATTAACCATGTAAGTAACTGCAGATTAGATAATTTGTAGATTAGATTATGCTTTAAAATTATTTCACACCATCATTGTCTAATGCATAACTGCAGAGTGGCTTTTGAATAAAATACTGAGAGACTAAATGTTCCATTAGTTCTATGAAAAAACAATGCAAAATTGTCTTTGGAAATTTGGTTGGTTTGAAAACTAAGGCTCAAGAAGCTATATATAAATAATTTTATCCTGTTTTTCAGAAATTTTGTTTTGTGATGAAGCTAATAGATATCACTGCCATAGCTACTGAAAGCATTGATTACACTAAAAGACACTGTTTGGCAACAAGCCTGACATGCATTACCTGAAAAATAAAATTTTTACTTATTCTAATTTTTGGGGAACTTGCTTGCCTTTGTATTTTGTTTTATCTCCCCCCTTGACAGCCAGCCTTCTCTGAGCAGTCTCCTCTTTTACCACCCCTCATGTTCACTCACAGCTCATTCAGTTGCACTCTTCATTCAGTTGTTCCATGCTATTCAGTATTTTTGCGGACTGCTTCCAATGGTTGAATTTGATCCTGCCTATAAAGCTTGTATACTCCTGCTAATCCCAGCACAGGAATTTAATTCCTATATCCAACACTCTAAACTCACTATAGCACCTTACCTAATCCCAAATATTTCTGTTTTATTCTGCAGCAACGGTGCCAAATTTTCACCTCCATGGTGCAAAATTTTATTATTTTCCCCATTAATATTTCACACGTAATTGCAACAGCTACCTACTTCTTTCCATGTTCTTTTCCTTTTCCTACCCTGTGTTCTTCCTGAAGAACTAAGTACTCTTGTATACCCTCCAATTTTTTTTCCTCATTTAGCCATCTTACCTAATGATAAATGGTGGCAAACTACATATTCATGTGTTAATCTTGTTTGAGAAAAGAGACTGCATCTTCTGACTAGCATAGGTGTGATCACTTTAGTATTTTTTTTTATAATATGCTGTTAACTGATATGTATACTTTTGTGGTAGATTAAAAAGGTACCATGAAGTCAAGTTCTGGAAATATGTACAAATATGTTGTTGTTTTATAACAGACTGTTCAGTGATACTTACCACAGTTGTCTTTTTTTTTGTAGTAGATCCAAAACCAAGGAACCCTGGAGCCAAGTTCTCTAATTATCTACAAATCTGTTGTCATTCTACACCAAATTATTTTTTCCTGAAATTTAAATGGTTATTATGGAAAAACATACCACGTACCAGTACCACGTACTGAGAATTGCTGAGTTGTTATTATGATTTCTTTAATTTCTTATTCATTAATAAGAAACAACTAGGTTAATTCACATATCACCCTGACAAATGGAAATTTTAAGGAAATCCCATTTCTTAATGTGAACATTCTTGCCCTCTTTCAATTTTTACCACTTCTTTTGTTTGGGTTTTCCGTAGTTTCTCAACATGTTAAGAATAAATTGAAAGGAAGTATAGAAAATTATTTCTACTTGTATTTCCAATATTGCCGGAAGTTTTTTTCTAGCATGCAGAATGTGATGTTTTTTCACAATTTCTTGTTCTTTGAATGATTCATTTGACATAAACAAATATATTATGCTTGTCTATTTGTATAAATATTTGCATATATTTTGCTTGTGTCGTGTGAAATACTTATAAAGAACTTGTAATTAAATGATCCTATAATCTCAATTTGAGATGAAGTCATAGGTAGTCCATACTCTAGAAAAATTGTAGTGGTTGCAATGAAAGATGTATTTCTGAATCACATGATGTGCCTTACATATGAAAATAAGAAGAAAATTTTATAGTTATTTAAGCAGTGTGTAAACTTAAATGTGTGAAAAAGCTTTATTTTCAAATCTCTACTGGCCATTAAAATTACTGAGTTATTTTTTGTGCACTTCTTGGCCATGATTCACATCCACAGTTTTTCCTACAGCTCCAGATGGTCCTCCAGAAAATGTGACTGTTTTAGCTACATCTCCTCACAGTATTAATGTCAGCTGGAATGAACCTGCCATCATTACGGGACCAACGAGCTACCTCATAGATGTTATCTCAGTAAGGCAACTCTGTTTTACTGTTAGTGGTTATACAGATGTTGGGGGATATCAATACCACAGCAGATATTCTTACAGAAATTGCAAGTCAGACATAACTGGATTGAAAACCCTATAGTTGTGTCTATTTCCACATAAATTCCTCATAAGAATTAATTGTATGTTTATTAATCTATTAATGGGAGATAAATTAATTACTTCATGTTAAAAAACATGCTAATAAGAGGTCTTGGAGAAAAAAAAAAGCATGCCTATAAATGTACACAGGAAAGCAGTAGTTGACCTTTGTGAAAGTGTACCTCTTTCTAACCATAATGACATTTTTTTCTTCAAAGGAAGGAAAGGTTCATAGTAGTGATTTTACAAATGAAAGTGGAGAGCCTAGCAAAAGGAGATGACTTGCATACAGTTACATGGCACCAGAGGGCAAACTTTAAAGTCAAACTGGATTTCCCACTTTGCACTTGGTGCTCTGTCCATCAGATTAGCTGTATTTTGGTAGCACAGTAATAACCCTTCTTTCTCCTTGATCTTTATAACCAAAAAAAGCTGACATAGGAGAAAAACTCTGGTGGCTTTTCTCTTTTCATCCTCTACTACATTTCCAAAACTTCCTAAAACCACCATTAATAAACCTCATTTCCTGCCCTGTGGCAAGATAGGCAGCTTTCTAAGTTCAGGCACATGAGAAGTAGGATATAGGTTCCCTGTTCTGCCAGAAATTACACAGACAGGGCTATAAGTGAAAATAGGAAGTGGTTTATGAGACTTAACTCAGGAAAAGTTGCTGTTTGCAGTTTCAAAATCAGTCTGTTAGCTAGTAGGAAAAAAAATTAAAGGCTACTTCACACTATTTAAGGCCTTTAAACACAAAGGTTCTTTAAGATTTCTGAGAAGAGAGTAAGACTGTGTGTATATTTAATTTTTCTGAATCTGTCATAAGAATTACAGATCTGCTAATATATTAATGCTGAGATATTTCTGCAATCAAAATTTCTAAGGAGATCAGTAAAAAATACCAAGTATTTTTAAGCTACTCAGAAAAGTTACAAGAGAGAGTAATGTGTAGTCCTGCAATTTTCTCTTCCTCTAAGTTCATTGTACAACATGTAGAGAAATCTCCTCAGTTCTGAACATGCTTACTGCAGCAGTAGAATGGCAGGATGAAGGATGTACAAGGGGAGGACATACAGGGATGATTCCTTGGCCCAATGGGTAGGTCGCTAAAAGCCACGCAGCAAGTTTTATTTCCCCTCTAATAAAGTTAGAGAAAACTTCTTCCTTGTGAAAAATTCCTGTCATTTTTGACTAAACAGCGTTATAGTGCATCGGCAGAAAAACATTTCATGGTTTTCATAAAACTTACAAATTCAGTTTTCAAAGCTTGATTTTTTTGGGTTTAATATTTTATCAGTTTGTATTGAAACAATTTCCTCTCTGTCTGATAATTCCAAAATTGTAAATTATACAGTCTCAAGCTACACTCTGAAAATATTGTAAATACCTTATCAATTTAAGTTATAATGAAACTCCTGAAGCAGGATGAACTATGGAATGTTCCAGGTGAACTTGCCAGCATTTGAAAGGAACCTAAAAAACTGTTTTAAATCTTCAGTTTGGAGGACTAGTTTTTTTTTTACAAAATGAGTTTTTTGGGGGTTTTTTTCCAAATATATTTCAGATAACCTGCTTCGTGTTTATGGATTCCTTGTAGTTAGATATTGTCTGTGTAATGATCAGGAACTACAGATGCCAGTTCTGTAGAACTTTAGTAGACAAATCTATTCCTTCTTAAAGACCAATAAAGCTGTCACAATCTTCTTCAGTGAAATTTTTAGTATATATTTTATTGTCCCAGTGGGAATTTTTTTATGAAGAATCCAAATTCCACGAACTTCCAGTATATATAACTTTACTCATTTTTGTTCTCAGCTGAGTATCTTTGAATATTTATAAAAATAGCATCATAGAACAGAATAATTCAGGTTCCTACTCTCTTATATACTAAAAGTTAATAGTTAGTATTCATAACTGAATGTATTAGGGTTCTGTTTAAATTGCTAGGATGTTCCTTGCAGTTTTAAAGATCAGAAAAACTAAAAAGTCCTCTTTCATTATTGTTCCTCCAAGTCATGTTTTAGTTTGTCTTACTACCTACTATAATTAGAAGTAGTTCTGAATAAAATATTCGTGGAAATGGGTAGGGAAAATGAAACTTAACCATTAAACTTCATGAAGAATAGAAATACGTTTAATGATGTAGTGCTGTGATTGTACTTTAGCTGTTGAATAAATATTTATGTGCCAGATTTTTTGATAGTCAGAAGAAAGTGTTTCAGCTCTTGATGGCCATCCGAGGAAATGAATGTCTGTTTAATTCATCAGAAAGTTTAGTTCAGGTTAATTCTCAGTGGGGATATATGCTTATCCATCAAATAAAAGGTATGCTTGGGCTATTCTAATGTTTTATCAGCTGCATTTAATACAGATTTTGTTCAGTGGGAAAACTACTGTACAGCTACCTAATCCTCTTTTCAAATTACACACTGAGGAAACAATAATAAAAACATTATTAACTGAAGCAGTGGGAATATACATAAATAAAATTTTGTAAACGATACCTGATGGAACACTAGAAAAGCACTCGTTTTTTCCTTTTTTTCATTTTTGAAGCTACCATTAGAAGTTATTAGTTGGATATGAAGTCTAGCACTGGAGATTTTTCTACAGAACTACAGATTTTTTGAGATGTAAGGATGATAGGTATCCACACTGTAATCCAACACATAGCCTGCTCTAACACAGAAACAAGTGTACCCGAAATATTCCTCACGAATTATTCATTACCTTTTCCATGTAATATCCAGTGCTGAAAATTGCTCAGCAACCCTCAATAGATTATTTTAGTTTATAACTAAGTTAATAGTCATAGTTTTAGTTACTTTTTTAGGTATATCATTGCAGATCGTGTAATTTTTAATTCCAGTCACTTTTTGTGCAAATAAAATGTCTATTTGTATTTTTGTGAACACTGCAAACAGGGGGTTATCTTCAATTTATTAACATACTTTTTTATATTTTAAACTTAATAGTAGGTCTCCCATAATCCTCCATTTTTTAGATTGAACCCTAAAGCTTTCCACCTTTTCTAGTGAGAGAATTACTCCTTCCCAACTCTCTCGTAAAAAAGAGCTTCTATTAGTATATCCAAAAAAGAATCCCACTTTCTGCTGTAGTACCAACATTATATATTGCTGCCCAATTTTCTAATTGTATTTCAGAGAATCTTCTGCTATATAGCTGCTCATCTTCTGGGTCTTTGCCTAGTTTGATTCCCGTTTCAGATCAGTACAGTTGCCCTGGCCCAGTGCCTCCGAATTGCTTCATGTTTGCTTGGTGGGAGACAGCACCAACCAAACAGCCCATTCCCTTAACCACATATTACATGAAATGCCACAGAGACAACACATGGGTGAGATGGGAATGTGTTCCCCAGCACAGCTTTATACTCTTGGTACCTAGAGACTTCTTGTGAAACCTTCTATGTATGCAGTCAGAAAAGTGGAAGAATAAAATTTTAAGAAGATGTTCAAATAATAATTTCCTGCTTTTGCCTGTTTCAAACCTTGTAACAACTTTATTTTTTGTTACTATTTTTTGCAGGTAGATAATGACAACTATAAAGCTCAGTATCTTAAGACAAATGAGGAGGATAAAGTCTTAGAAATTTCTGATTTAAAAGCATTTACGAGGTATTCTGTAGTAATAATTGCCTTTACGGGGGATGTTAATGCTGGACTCCTAGAAGGCAAGGCTAGTTCCCCAGTAATTGTCTCCACTTTTGAAGCAGGTTTGTATTTTTTTCTACTTTATACAGATCAAAGTTTACAGTTTTACTTTAATTTGACAAATTAATGAGAATTTCGAACACAAAATGGGCTTTTAATACAGATTTGTCCTCAAAATATCTTTAATATTTAAAAAGGTGTCAGACAGCAAAAAAGGGATGGTTATAAATACTAAGATTTACCTTTAGTTATGCAGGGATCCTACTTTGCTGCATATAAAATTTGGATATGTGGAACACAGCCATCTGGATTACATCTATAGCCAATGAAGAGAGAGGTTCTATCTGTATTAGTGTGTATATATAAGATACCTGTCTTAGGCAGGCACAACTCCGTTGTGGCGGTGCCTGTTTTTCTTGAGTCTACTGAAAACTCTATACAACATCCTTGGTTTTGGTGCAAAATTTAAACATAAAAAATTAAGGGAAGTGAATCCTACCACTTATAAATGGGATCAGTGCTGCCTTGATGACATTATCTGTGTATTCTCAGTGGAAGGAAGTTGCTAGTGAAGGCCCACAGGAATCTCTGCTTGAGTCAGCTGTTTCACAGATTTAAAACAATCTGGAGAATGAGCTAGGTTTTAAGGTGACAAAAGTAGATGATGCTGTTAAGTTACTCAGAGAAATAAAACTGAGAGATGAGATGTTACAGAAAAGTAGATAGCATTTGCATTTGCTTAGAAAAATATAAATACATGTACATGGGGAGATACTGTCCTAACTTTATATACATAGATCATAGTTATGCTCTGTCTACTATCTTTGCTGGTTTTGAATTGTTTTCAATTTTTTAAACAAACAAACAAGCAAAACACTAAAAATATTTTCTCAAGGTGAGTTAAAGTTTTGTTTCATTCGAGCTAGTTATCACCTGTGTATAAAGCACAATTCCATTATCTCTAGTGAGGTCAGCTGCAGAACAACTTTTTTTACTTACATACTCAGGTTAATTTCATATTTAAATGTACTACACAGTGATTTTATTTATCATTTATCCTTCCTTTGGTGTATGAAAATCCAAGGTCCCTATTGATATGATACTATATGAGTGTGTATATACATACATACATAAATATGTACGTATCTCCAATGCTTTAAATAGGTTAAATTCTAAGGATTTCATGACCTATTTCTATCCCTGGAAGCTGATACAGTCTTTTAATGTGGAAAAGTTAAAGGGTAAACTGTGGGTTTCTTCTGAGATAGACAGCATCCTGTGGTACCTTTTCTGGTAGCCCTTTTCCTTATGTAAATATGTGATACATTAGGAGGTGCAGTAACTTAAGAGAGGAAGAGTTATTTTTTTCCATCTTATCTTATTTCATCTGGTTTGTACAACTTATCATATGGCTTAGTTAGGATCACTTTACACAGACTTACTCTAGAGAAGCCTGAGTAAGCATTTGTTGGCTGGTATAAAAAACCTGGGAAATAGGACAACTGCATCTAAATCTTTGGCTGAGGGAATGTGTTTACCTTCCGTTGCTTGATTTCACTATTTAGAGGTCACGCTACATACTTGTCTGCTCAGGTAGAGCAATAAATATTTAGCTGCCTGGAAAGAATGTTACAGCCTTTTCTTTCAGATAGGGACATTGGGAAAATGATTAATACTTCTGCTGTCTTGGGAATAAGCTACTGTAATAAGCGTTTGACAAGAAACTGCCACCAGGAAAAATGCATGTTGTGCTTGTGTCTGAGCATCAGTTAGTGGAAAAAATTTTCCTAAAGATTTAGTTGTGATAAGCAGAGACTCTTAGGAGCACAGTGGTTTGTTTATATGTTGGGAGGGAGCTTGCTGTCAACAGAAGGCTTTCAGAAAGGGATACTCACTGACTCTTGCTTCTTGCTTGTCAACCCGTGCAAGGATTTGTTTAGCCCAGATGTGTTTCAAGGTATAATGATGCTTTCAGGCTTTCTCAGTAGATAATCAGAAAAAAATTTTCTGAATAGAGACTACTGAGTGTTATCTAATCATTATTTTTAAAGTTTGTAGCATTCAGTGCCATTAAGAATTCATCAAGACTTCAGTAGATATTTGTCTTTTTATTGTGTTTATGAACATTTACATAATGCAATAAGTATTTGAGAATTTTTAATAAAAACAGAAAATATCAATGAAATAATACTGATATACATAAAATATAACTTTAATTCTTCAGTGTTTACTCTAATAGTAATAGTAGTAAACTGATTAAGTGGGTCATTGAAATATTTATTTCAGTGCCTGAAGACCCACCTAACAACATAACTTTTCAGAAGATACCAGATGAAGTAACAAAATTCCAAGTAACATTTGTGCCACCATCTGAACCAAATGGAAATATTCAGGTGTATCAAGCTATGGTTTACAATGAAGATGACCCTACTGCCGTCCAGATCCACAACCTCAGTGTCATAGAAAAAAAAGATCAGTCAGTCACTGCCATGATAGAAGGACTAAAAGGAGGACATACCTATAATGTCAGCGTAAGAACTGATACATTTGGGGGGGCTATTTTTTTCTTTGATATAAGTGTGAAATTAGTGTGAAACTTTGGCTGAATATGAGATTTTCATGCCAAGAATGTTAGCTGGGGTGCAGAGAGAGGCAAGTCTGAGGAACAAGGGGAGCCATGAAGAGGACAGAGTGAGTGGGAGCAGGACGCATCACTAGTCTGGATGACCAGTTCATGTGCTTAGCAAAGAAATCTGTGACACATAGTCACAAGCACAAGGCTAAATCTCTCTCTTAATTCCACTACTGGCATTGCTCGTTTGGGTGACTGGACATGAAAGGTCCAGTTCTGCAAGGGGAGCTTGCTAGAAGTATGTGCATGAAGTACTTTCAAATACTCAGCCAGGGACATGAGAGGAGGAAAGATCATTCTTTAAGTGGGCTTGCTTACTCCTTTTTTAAGAGCTGCATAATAAGCAATGAAGTGTTACTGCACGTAGGATTTTAAAGGAATATAAAGTAATTTCTAGCCAAGTGTGAATGACAAATGGAGTGTTTTGGCATTCATTGTTGCTTCAGATATATCCAGAATTAGCCAATATGATGCTATTACAATACTCATTAAAACAAATACTTGGTTTTTTAAGGTGTACGCAATTAATGGTGCTGGTGCAGGGCCAAAAATTCAATTGAAAATAACCATGGATATCAAAGGTATGTCCCATGAAGTAACCTTTATCTGAAATCTCTGTAAATTCTGAAAAAATTGCTCTTCTACCTGTGAGTACACAGCTGTGTGCCTTGAACTATTATTTAGAGGCCACATAATGTAGGAACAGGAATATATAATTGATCACCTTGAATTATAGTGTTCAGTTTTACTGATCATTTGCTGTTTGTATCAGAATGATACTGTAAAGCAGGTGCAGACTCAGTGAAGTAATCATATCAAGTTCAATATTTTAGCTACCATCAGCAAACAGCTTAGAATATGACACAAGAATAGCTAAGTGTGCAGTATCACAGTTGTCAAAATAAAGTAATTGATTGAAATTATAGAAAAACTAAAAATCACTCTTTTTATTGCTTTTTCCTTTAATTGAAAACTGACATACATAGGTATTTATCAGAATATAGTTTTTAGAGGCTTAAGACATTAAGTAGAGCATTAAGTCATCCCTGAAAATATGCTGGAGATTTTCTTTTCATAACTCAGCTCTGTGCCTGAGCAATGTACCTGCGGTGAAAATGCTGTAAAACAGAACTCTGTGGTATATCTTTTACTTAAAAACAGAACCGCCAAGGCCTAAAAAGAAACCAGCACCAGTTTATGATGCCAATGGAGCGTTACTGGTCACAGCTACAACAATTACAATCAGAATGCCAATATGTTATTACAGTGACGATCATGGCCCTATCAAGAAGATCCAAGTTCTTGTTGTGGAAGCTGGAGGTAGAATTTAATAAGTTCCCTTGAAAACTGTTTTCAGGTTCAACTATTTGTCTTTTTCATTTATTTTCTTGGGTTTCAGTAATTTCATTTTAAAAGACAGTCAACAAAGTCACTTTTGCTGTGGCAACAGCACTAAGGGCAAAGTATCTTTCACAATACCTGTGGGCTGGGTACTGGATTCTGGGAATACTTGCCAACAAAGTGTCTTCTATGCTGTTTGAAGCCCCCAATATTATTCTGTCCCTAATTTTATCACTACAGTTCTTTATTTTCTGTTTGCTTGGAAAACACCCCAACATTTTACATTTGTGAATGTAAATAAATGTTAAACTTTGGGGGTTTGGCAAGGTTATTCTTCTGTCGCTATTAGTGTTGCCCCTAAAGGAATGCAGCCATGTGCAGTTGATATTTCCATTTCATTACGGGGGCAGAGGGAGTTATATAAATCCCTTCTGTAGACTGTGGGTAAGAATGTTTATTCCCTTGTACGGACTGATGAACATTTACTTGTACGAAGACTGCTGTGAAACCTTTTGAGTAACAGCTTATCAATGTGAGTGGGAGTTTTATGATAGGACATCATATGGTCAGGCTTACTTTACCTAAGAAGGACAAACTCCAGGTACTTAAACCCCTTACTTTTCTTGGTTTCAAATATAGAAGTAAAGCATGTACATTAAGTGAATTCACCTTTAATTGCAGTCTGGTTAGAATGTAAATCATATCTATTATTTCTTTTCTTGACAATAGCTCAGCATGATGGGAATGTTACCAAGTGGTATGATGCCTACTTCAACAAACCGAGGCCATATTTTACAAATGAAGGCTTTCCAAACCCACTGTGTATAGAAGGAAAAGAAGATCTGAGTGGGAAAGAAGAGATATATGTCATAGGCGCTGATACTACATGTATGATACCAGTCAGTCAAGACAAAATCTGTAATGGCCCACTGAAACCAAGAAAGCAGTACCTGTAAGTACATTTGTCTCTATATTTGTCCAAGAGAAAGATTTAAGTGAAATACAGATTTATGCAAACACTCAAAACATATAGTTCAATTAGAAAAGGTGGAGATTGAAATTATCATCATATGTATCTAATTTAAAATCTTTTTGGCTGAGCATAGATACGGGGGATAAATATTTTACAAAATTTTTCAAGCAAAAGAAGATGCTTATTGAGTTCTTACATAAATCCAAATTCAAGATAAGTAATTCACATCGGGGTTTTTTATACATTTAAGATTTTGACACTGAGTTCTTGATGTCTGTCATAATGTCACTTTTGCAGGCGAATAATGATTCCAAATTATATTACACTAAACTTAAAAATATTTTTTAGTTTGTAAGTGAAACCATATTTAAGAAAATACATGTAAACTTCATTTCATTAATTTTTCTGGTTTTCTTTCACAGATTTAAGTTCAGAGCAACTAACATTAAAGGACAGTTTACAGATTCTGACTATTCTGACCCTGTCAAAACATTAGGTAAGAAGAGCGTAATTTACTAAAGTATTTCTCTATTTCTAAAGAGTGTACACAATTCTGTTTCTTTTTAGTACAGTGGTTGCCGTGAAGTAAATAATCTCTATGTTTGTTGGATGTAGAATGGCTGAACAAATATATCCATTGCCTTCCATGTCCTTTTGAGGTTGTCAAGAGGTTCTACATCAGCCTGGACTGTTAAATGAAGAGGCAGTATTGACAAAGCTTGTTTGCAGAGAGTCAATTATACCAATAAAAATATCGTGATGCCAGGATAGTTCATATTGTTCAGCAAACTGCCAGTAGCGATTGTGTTTGTGCTGTTTCTTTCTGTGTTGGATGTGAAACTAGAACTTGATATTCTCGGCTGCATGAAAAATTGGCCAGATGGCCAGGCCCAAAGAATGGTGGTTAAATGGAGTTCCATCCAGCTGGCAGCTGGTCCCTAGTGGGGTTCCCCAGGGCTCAGTATTTGGCCAGTCTTGTGTAATGTCCCTGTTGGTGACCTGGACAAGGGGATCAAGGACACCTTCAGTCAGTTTGCAGATTACACCAAGTTAGGCAGGAGTGTTGATCTGCTGGAGGTCAGGAAGACTCTGCAGAGGGATCTGGACAGGCTGTATTGATGGCCAAGGCCAACTGTATGAGATTCAACAAGGCCAAGTGCCAGATCCTGCACTTGGATCACCCTGTACAGTGCTATAGTCTTGGGGAAGAGTGGCTGGAATGATGCCTGAGGGAAAAGGAATCTATGGGTGCTGGTCAACAACCGCTGAACATGATCCAGCGTGTGCCCAGATGGCCAAGAAGGCCAATGGCATCCTGGCCTTTATCAGGAATAGTGTGGCCAGCATGACCAATGCAATGATTGTCCTGTACTTGGCACTGGAGAGGCCACACCTTGAGTCCTTTGTCCGGTTCTGAGTCCCTCACTACAAAAAACACTGAGGTGCTGGAGCATGTCCAGGAAAAGGCAATGGAGCTGATGAAGAGTCTGGAGCACAAGTCCTATGAGGAACAGCTGAGGGAGCTGGGGTCATTTAGGCTGGAGAAAAGGAAGCTCAGGAGAGATCTTGTCACTCTCTGAAAGGAGGTTGTGGCAAGATGGGTGTCAGTCTCTTCTCCCAGGTAACAATCAATAGGACGAGAGGAAATGTGGTGCCAGGGGAGGTTTAGATCAGATATAAGGAAAAATTTCTTCGCAGAAAGAGTGTCAAGCATTGGAACAGGCTGCCCAGGAAAGTGGTAGTCACCATCCCTGGAGGTATTTAAAAGATGTATAGATGTGGTACTTAGGGACAGGATTTAGTGGTGGCCTTGCCAGTGCTGGGTTAGCAGTTGGACTTGATGGTCTTAAAGGTCTTTTCCAACCTAAATGATTATATATTCTATGATTATATTCCAGTGAGCTTAATGGCAGGTCATCTAAGGGCATGACCCTTTAGCCCCTTCATCCTTTAGATATAGACAAAGCTCCATATGAATTAATAAATTAATATTGTCTAATAGAATCCATCTTATTCTAAAGTCACTAGCCAATAGGTCCGCTGTTATTTGGTCTGAAATCAAACATAATTCCTTCATGGCCATGTTGATATACCCCTAAAATTGGGAATGACATCTCTTGTAGAAGATTGCAATAAGATCTGTAAGTTCTTTTAATATATTTGTAAGTCAAAAACTTACTTAGCTAAGCATTAGCCCTGACTTTCTCAAAATGGACACCAAGACAACTGGATGAGTACTCAGAAGAATTTTAGTGGGCACATATTTTTCTTTTGGCATTCATCTTCTGTGACATGAGCTCCCTTATTCATCTAAGCTATTTTAAGAATTTGTTACATGATCTGATACTCTAGACCCTGAAATGCTAATTCACTACCCGAATATTCTGAAAGGATCTGGCACTATTTCTCCAGCCCAGAATGCTTTGGAAAGTGTAATATAAAAGTTGTATTTATATGTTCTGAATTTAAAAGTTCTAAGCAAATAAAGCAAATATTTTTCCCAGTAAGGGAAAGATAGTGTGTCCAATCAAGGAAAACATGTTTACTGGAAATGAGTCCAACTCTCTCCAGTCCTCTGGGCAATTTTTTCCTTTCTAACAGAAAAATCTGCAATACTTAGTGACAGGCGGATAGTGTAATTCATTGCCTTATGTATTGTTACTGAAAACTTGAGACATTTTCTACCTTGTACATGATAAACAAGCAAGATCTGTTTGTATGATGAATAAAATGTAATAGGGAAAAAAACCAAAACGAGGTAAATTACTCAGATATCCGTGTCTCCTCATACCCATCCAACGCCTTCTGTGCTAAACTTTAACATCAAGCACTGCTTTTTAAGGCTGGACTACAGCATACTTTTGTCTGGCCTTAGCTTCTAAATTTCAGAGCCTATATAACTTACGTGGAATAGATAATCAAAAGTTCTTTGCATGCTTTCTTAAAAGTGCTGTGAAATCAACATCAAATTGATATATCACAAGTGATGCAGGTACTGCAGTTGAATGGTATTGAACATACAGCACTCTCTTGATACATTTAGGATGAGGAACCTTGCCCAAGTGTTTGTTTCTAGAATATGCTTTGGTTATAGGAACTTCCAGCTTGCTCTAGAAATATACCTCAGAAAACATGCGAAAAAGTCAGCTTTTATAAATATTTGCAACCTGAAAACTTCTAATGCACTCATAACATCAGCTGCTCTCCAGGACAAATCTATGCTGCCTGAAATCAGAATTGCAATTTGGTTTTAAATCAATTTGCTTGTTTAGTAATAACCAGTGAATTTTTTGGGTTTCCATCATCAGACTTTCGTTTTGTTAGATAAAACACTAATTTGAATTCTAGCAGAGGTATTCATAACAGTTCAAAAACCCCTACATTATTCTGGTTTCTAAGTCTACTGAGAGAATAGGTAGGTCTTTGATCTGGAAAATCAGAAAGTTAACCTTTTGGTGCAATTTAATATCACATGTTTGAAGCAGAAAAAAATATGGAAAACCTTGAGAGATAGTTTTGTGACACATGTCAGATGCTCTTGTAAATAATAGGAATTTTGTTAGGGAGGAACACTGAAGCAGAAATTATGGGAATATACAGCTGCAATAATGTTTTTTATTTATAGTAAAGGATACGTTTTAATAGGGCTCACCCACCCAATCATATTCAGCATACCACAACCTTCCTCTTGAGCTGGAGATGTGGAGTTTCTTCCTCATACTCCATGACTCTCATTGCAAAGTTAATGTCCCTATTACAATGAAAGGTCAGGATTTTTCCATAATTAAGATACAGTGATAAATACTGTTTAAATTTGTAATACATCAAGGCAGCTTGTAACCCTTTTGTAAACTCTGATGGTTAGTTCAGCAAATCACCGTGGGACAACTGATAGTCCTGTGTAAGTGTACTTTTTCCATGTGAATTGTAAAGCTGATGAGATAGGAAGTAATCAAAATGGGGTTTCCTGACACTGTATTTTACGTAGAAACCAACCTTATGATATTCTATTATTGCAGTTTGTTATTATCATGTATTGAGTGCAGCACTTCAGAATTATGCACCATGGTATTCTCTGTTTTGTCTCCTTTCCCGTGCCCATGGTTATCTCTACAGACATGTCTACAGAGACGTGTAGTCCTCTCCTGTTGCAAAGAAGTAGGAGAAAATGTGGGTTTTTAATTCTTGGTTGGCATTCTAACAGCACTGTTTTGTTTAATAACGTCTGCATTGTTTGGATTGATGTTAATTGTGCATTTTGACACAAACTTCACTGTTCAGTGCAAAACAAATAGAACTGTTGTAGAAGTTTCTCTGGATATTCTTCTGTTCTTTCTCATTGCTAACATTTTTGCCTTATCACAGTGATAAGTGAGTGGCAGGAACTTTTTCATTCATTTTCTCATTGAAACACTTTTGTATGTACTTGCTTTTCTATTCTATTATCTTTACCTACTTTTGACCTACTGGTGGTTATTCCTAAAAATATCACCAATTCTCACATAAACCAGGAGCATGAGTTAATGGTCAGTGAGGCAGATTAATCCACAAAGTTCAGATCTCATCACTGGTTCAGTTCCTTCAGCACCCTTAGAATACCACTAAAAATAGCATTTTTGTTTTTGTGAGTGGCAGCTGAAAGTCTCATTGCTTTAGAATTTTGCTTTTCCTTTTCCAGTTGAGGAGCTGGAGTAGTCCTGCACAGAGACTGAAGCAGGAGCTGAGCTCAGGCCACTGTTCAGACTGATGTTACTGCAGTATAGACTGACCTTAACCTGTTTGGCAGATAAAGCTGAAAAACACCAGGCGACACCTGCACATATAGTATTAGCATACCTGTATTGAAATTATGTTTTACGTAGATCAGCAATGCTTAGGAACCCTTACATAAACTGTTTCTGGTTTTGTTATATTTTTCTTTTTGAAGCAGCTTTTCAACCAACATAAAATGGGTGCAGTTATACAGAAACAAAAAGTGTCTGTCTCTCATTATTCCTTTATTTCATACTGTCAGAATTTTAAAAATTCTGAAGAATCTATAATACATTGGTTTTCCATTTTCTGTTGCAGGTGAAGGACCAACAGGAAGATCTGTAGAAGTTATCCTTGCTGTGACTTTGTGCATACTTTCAATATTTCTTTTGGTGGCTGCAGTATATGCTTTTGCAAGGTGAGATTTATGTATCCTTGCCATAGCATGTTTGAAAACACTTGAAAATTGTTTAAAGAAGAGTTGAAACAGTCCTATAAATGTAGTTTCAAAATGTCTTGATTTTTGGTTGGGTTTTTTTTTTGTTTTTGTGTAGAAACTAAGGGAGAGACTCACCAAGAATTGAGTCTAGTGAGGGTAACTTCCATAGATGCAGAAGAAAATCCAGCTTCTCTACAGGATAAATCAGAGCAGTAGCCTTTCTTAACCTTTCAGAGCCACTTCTCTATTGACAGATCAGAGTGTCAGCTGGTTATAGTTATCGTGATGGCTAATACTATTTACAGCTGGGTATGAAATAAATACTCTAGATTCTATTTTCTGTCTTCCTAATAAATTTATCAGTTAAATACACTGAAGTCCCACAGATGGAAGAGAAATAGTTTCAATTCAAATAGTGAACAAAATGTCCATGTAAAGAAGGAGGCTGCGTACTGCACACATGATGCAAATTTGTTCATTCATCGGTTCTGTTCTTACTCAGCTGCTTTATTCAGGCATTACCAAAGAATTTTTTTAGGAAAACTAAAAGAATACAGCATATAGATTCTTTCTTCTGAATTTTAGACAACATAACTTCAGTATTTGACTAAATTATACTGTTAGAAGGGAGACAAGAATAAAGGACAAGGAAGGATTCCTGGCAACCATTTTTCAGTTTCAGCCTGTCAAATCAAAGTATTGACATATGTGTCCTTAAATCTTTTGCGTGTGTATTTTTCACTATTATTTTCTGTTTAGAATTCGGCAAAAGCAAAAAGAGGGAGGCACATACTCCCCACGAGATGCTGAAATTATTGACACGAAATTCAAACTGGATCAGCTGATCACAGTGGCAGACCTGGAGCTGAAGGATGAGAGATTTACACGGTAAGCGTACTCCTTAGGCAAAACAGTAATCCAAAGGGTCTGTAGCCATGACCCCTTTCTGACCTTTGCTTGTTTGGAAGTGTTTGTGCTGTTCTTATTTACACAGGTCACTGAGATCCTTTTTCAAAGAATGACCTCCATCCTCAAGACACTTCTCACTAGCTTTTAGAAAATCACTTAATCTTAAGCTCTTTTTACAACAAGATAAAAATCTAAGTGCAAATCACTGCTTAATTGTGTTAGCCAAAGAAGGGCTACATATTTTAAACATGCAGAATTTCTGGGTTTTTTTAATGGCCCAATTTTTTGTGTAGGCTGCAAGCTTACACAAGCTTTTCAAAAAGCCAGATGCCTAGAAGTCCCTGTCAACTAATTCAAGAACAAATCAACTAACTCAAGAACAAATCTGTCATTGTTTAATTGACATTTAGAAAGCAGGGTTTTTTTTAAACAGAGGGATTGGCATAACATCTGGGTTTCTGTGGAGCTCAGCACACTGGCTATCCTAACATCTACTCATTTAAGGTGCACGCAGCAATTCATATTTTGTATCTGACAAGAAATCTTATCACAGATATTTATCAGAAGGAAAACCACTTTTTGACTGCCAGAAATATTGATATTATTCACCAAATAAATATAATGGTGATTATCAATAATATGTGACATCCAACTGAGTTAGAAATGTTTGGTGAACATTCTTCACCTGCCTGTATTTTCCCTGCTGTGTCACAGATGAAACACTGTGGTAGGCAGTCTCCTTAAAGATGAGAAGCCTAAAATAGTCTTGCCCTAGTAGCCAAATATCCTACTGTTGCAGACTAGGAATAGCTGGAAGATGAAAGGTTGTAACTGTTGACCTGGGGGTTTTGTGTATGTCTGTGTGTGGTACAGAGTAAGTTGATTGCATGTACAAACCTGTTCAAAATAGAGCACAGAAGAATGGCTGCTTGTAACAGATGAGAAAACATACTGAGAATCATCTGGAACTCATTGACGTAACGGCTGGGGTATGTCCTGTGCAGGGCACTTGTTCAAATAGCAGAATTTAGTACCTGCTAATAACAGTGCAAAGCATCCTCTGAAGGCAGCACCATTGACCATGCACTGCAGTAACTGTGCCTCAGATAAATGTATCTTAAAAATTACCTTGTTTCTACATCATTAGCTGAATAAGAAGAGTACTGATGTAGTTTATGTACTAAAGTGTTAATGGATTTTACTTCCAGATACTCTTCATTTTTCTTTAGACGCAAGGAGATTTTTGTCATCCAGTAAGTTTTTGTATTATTGAAGCAACATGGTGTGTTTTCCATTCTGTTCTCTTAACCTGTGTGGTGTTGTACTCTATTGAATGATATAGTTAACCAAAATGAAATGTCAATCTTTGCAGATGTTCTAATGACAAACAATGGTATTTGTCATCATGAAATCATGTATATTTTTAGTCCCTAATGTTGAGTTACAGGAGTTCCACAACTATTTTGAAATGAATCAGGGCAATTTTTAAATAGAAATTACAATATATTATGGCAATATAGCCCTGATATATACAACCTATCCTTGAAACAAAGGTAGTGCAAATGTGACATAAGAAACATGCTGTTTCTTTCCTTTGAAAGTTAGGATATGTATACTTAAGAGAAATTCTCTTTTTTCCTCAACTGCCTGTGGTACACACACTGCAGCTGTTTCATACTATGCCCCTACAATCTCAGCAACATATCCACAGTCAAATATTCTTTGTTGGTTTGCAGATACAATTCTGCCACTTTTCTGTCTAAATTATGTGTATTTTAAATTTTTTCAGTCTCAAACTCTAAAGGGTAATTGAAAACTATAATATTTCATACTTATGTACACTTCATTATGTGATTTATGCACAGCAAGACTTTTATTGAACAGTGCTTCAGCAGTTTTAGTTACATCACCCTTATTTTAATGAGTCAGTCTCACAATTCAGTTTGCAATTTGTCATGTCCTTCCATCTGTATTTTTCTCTTCCCTCCTTCCAACTGTCCTTTAATTGCCAAAAGCAAAGACTCTCTACTTCTGTCATTGTAAGGTACAGGATGCAGGTGTTAAAATTTTGGATTATTATTTTTCAAACCATAGTGGCTCTGAAGCTACAGTAGGCTCCTTGCCCAGGTCCTTTGTTGAACATTATGACAAACTGTTGAAGTTTGAAGTGCAGGCTCTAATTGAGAGCTCCTCAGGACAGGATTCATGACATCTTTTCAGCTGGAAGACAGAAAATGTCCCAAGGTACTCTCCTAGATAACATGAGGGGTAATGAGGGGCAGGATATCCTTTATCTGTTCAAAATTTTTTCGTTTATTTTGGCTTTTTTGTTTTAAGCCTCAAAGAATCTTTTACTATGTGTAATATTCTGTTCTGGTAAAGTCAATAGCCACAAGGGACATATTAGGTGTCTCTAGTAGCTGTCTTTAATATAGTTATATCCTTTCTGGTAATGATGAGTTATATCAAGGAGCAGGCAGAAGCATGGCAGCATGTACCAAGACAGCTTACTGCAAAACCTAATGACTAAAATATTTTTGTTCCTGTTTTTAGACTTCCACAGTTGCATCATGGAAGAACTTTTGTACCTGTTGCCATTGGGGAACAGCTATGTGGAAGTCAATTACAGTCCCAGTTCTTGTGTTGACCCTATCATTCTCATGATTTGTGGTTAAAGCAGTGACATTTTAGCATGTTTAATTATTGTATTTAATGTTGATGACTACAGTCTAACCTTCACAAATTTCCCATGCATTTGGAGTGGGCATCACTGCATCTGCACAATCTACATTGGCTGCATTTAGGCAGCTATCTCAGCTGTGTTTGCAGAGCTTGCTGTGTTTCAGTTCGTGGCACCTTGCAAGTGTATGAGGAGGGCAGAGATGGGCAGATTCCTTTACCAGACTGGCATGTTTGTATTTTTCAGACAGCAGTAAATCAACTGAAATCTGGTCCAGCTTCCTGCCCTGAAAGGGCAGTGGGGAATTTGTGTGAAAATCCTAGGTGATAGAAGAACAATACAGATTTTTTTCCTGTACCTACTAATCATCCCATTCAGTGCTCATTTGAAGGGGGAAACCAGGTTTTTGGTCACTTCTCTGACATTATATTATTTAGCTACTATAAATCAATAAAGGTATACATGTGCAGCTGACACAGTTCATCCACAGAATCAAAATACTATACCCTGCTCCATGAGATCCTTCTTGACTGCCCTTCATCCATTGTCTCTTTAGACATTCTCTCATACTTAGTGAATCACGGCTTATGATCTTGGCTCATATTCTCAGAAAATTTTTGTAGCTGGTATCTCATGAGAAAAACAATAAAGCAGAAAAAGATTCTTCTGTTCTGTATGAATGGAAATACTTTTTATCATTCTGAGATCAAAAATTCAACAGCTTGAAGCTCAGCAAATGTTCAGTATAGGTTAGTCAAAACATTGTCTTTCACACATTTTTATAACTTTTTTAATATGATGTATTTTGCACTGCAAATGTCAGTTTGAGTAAAAATAGAGAAATTTAAGTGTGTCAAGAATTGAATTTTGACAATTTTGAAACTTTTTTGTGGGTAACATTCTTTTTTCAGACCAGGAAATTAAAGGAAAATCCCAGTTCCAGTAGTAGTCTTTTAACGTAATGATCATAATAAAAAAAATTATTGACAAACTTCAGTGTCTAAAATTACTAATTCTAGCTAGTACATATACACTCTGTCTCACCAAGTCTTTGTTAAGCAATTTATCAATTGGATGTAGTTTCAGAGGGCATGCAGGGAATGAAGTCCTACTGAATTTAGTGGAAAAAGAGATCTTTATGAATCCAAAATGCTAACTTTGAATGTTTGGGACATATGATTCCTTGATGGTGGAGATGGTGTGAGACAGCTAATAACAGTAAAAAACAACCTTGTTTAAAACATATCTAGCCCATCAACCTAAACTGAATTAATCACTCTTTCATTAAGCATACTGAATATGCATGTACTCGGTGCTCTCATTATTTGCCTTTTACAACAGGTCCACAGGGTTTGCGAAGTCACTCTTCAAAGCAGACGCTGATCTTCTGTGAATAGATTCTGTCCCTAAATTTTCAGAGTGCGCCAGGTTTGGTGAGATACAA
Source organism: Pachycephala philippinensis (assembly GCA_013397055.1). Taxonomy (NCBI): domain Eukaryota; kingdom Metazoa; phylum Chordata; class Aves; order Passeriformes; genus Pachycephala; species Pachycephala philippinensis. The sequence goes on from VWZT01004137.1 coordinate 366,733, forward strand.
GTAACTCTCACTTGTTCCAGGTGCTTACCTAGGAGACAACCTCTCTGGCACCCTACTTTTACAGTGCTTTCTGCAGCAAGGATAAAGCCATTTAGATCCCCATTTTTAAAAAATCTTTCCTTGAGAAGTTGCACCTTGTGGTCGATCCTTTGAGGCTTTTGTTTCACTCTATGTGAGACAGCTTGTCAAGAAAATGAGGTCAGAAGAAATATTTCTCCATTACAGACACTGTAGCCCCTGCAAATAGTAGGTAATTAGAACTCCTTATGGAAAAGTATTGTATAGAAAATGATTGCCTGATCTTATCTTTCCTGTATACTATGCATTCAGTGGATGTCTATATTTGAGGTAACAATTTTTCACACATTAATTTCTATATACCAGCCTGATTCTTTCTTTTTGTAGACAGACCTGTCTTCCTTTGAGTAGGGATAGGCATGGCTTCCACCTTGCTTTTTTCTTCAACAAGCTTCCCTTTGGTAATCAGCTATCAAAAACAGCCTTCCTGAAGTTTGTGTCCCAGGAGAACAAGGTTTATGAATGTACGTGTCCTGGTACAATGGAAGAAATGACCATGTGTTCTCTTTCCTTAGGCCTTTAATATGTAGGAAGGGTTAAGCTCCATATTGCTTTCAATTAACTTGTTAAAAATTAGTTCCTCTGTTGGTCCTAGGAAGTGTCAGTGGTGCTTATGAGTTAAGCCTTTTGCCTACATAGTAATTTCTGTAGTTTTCTGGTTGGACGAAATTTTAATTCCTTGTGGATTTCAGATGATTGACCCAGAGAGAAAGCTGAGTCTGTGTGACAATATGTCTTCAGTTATCACTGCCAACACAAATAAATGGCTTCTTTCTAGCTCTATCATAAGTAATCTGAGTGGGATTCAGATTTTTGATAGTCTTCAAAAAAAACCCCACACATGAAACAATACACTGTTTTAAAAGAAAATCAGATTTAAGGCAATAAAGCATTCTTTATCTTAGAGAATGTTTTTCTTTCCTCATTTCAAAGTCAGACAAGAGGGAATCTAAAATGGTCCAGCTGAAATAGGGAAATTTTCGACTTCATGGTTTGATTCTAAATTGTGCTTATCAAGATCTAGTGATTTTATAGTTTTAAGTTTTATACAAAACGCTGAGAAATGTGGAGGACAAGATTACAGATAGATGAGTATTTGTTCATTGACAAAATACTGTAAGATTATGACTATGTATTGCAAGTCAAGAGACATAGAAAAAATACTATTATTTTAAGCCTGAGGATGGTGAAACAGAGCATTGCTGGAAGTCTTTAGTGAGAACACAAAATTCATCCCTTCTGAAGATCCTTACACAACAAAGCCAACTCCTTTGCCACAGTTAGACAAGTTAGACATTAACTTTCCTATAAGCATTTTAAAGTAAATCATCTTCTTTTCTGAGCTGCCAAGCCACTGCTCTGTGCACTTGCTGCTAACAGAAGTGTGACAGTTCAGTAGTTCTAAAAATCAAGTTCTTCACTTAAATTCCCACAGATAGGTTTAAGTGTCAACCCATAAATGCCTTGCTTCTTAAAAAATGTTATACTGTTGGATCCATGTACCTTCAGCACTGAGGTGCTAAATGGCATACCTGGATTGCTTATGTACAGCACAGAAGTAATTTTTATTCCCTAATGACCAAACTGCATTTTCTTACTGCAAATTATGTTCAGTAAGCCCCTCATTGCTAAAAATTTCAGAGGAGAGCTAACTGTATTTGAAAAATTACTGGAATGCCAACTGGGACATGACTTTTTTCTGTTGTTCTATGGTGAAGATAGGTGAATTCAAAGGAGAAACCAGTGTAACTTCCCTTCAAAATCTGCTTATAATTTTGTCCTGAAAAAAAAGCCTACAAAAAAGTTTCTGTTCTGCTCAAAGACAAATACATATTTGTGTGCAGTACTTAGGTACAGCTATTAAAAATCCTTTTTTGTTAGGAAACTTTAGCTCTATAATGTTGCCAATATTACTAGAAGGTAGTTTCATCTGTCAGGTAATGCAAATAACTTATGTGATACAACAAGCACAAGCTATATGTCTAAACATTCTGAATAAAGAGTTGCATGCTTTCTTATCTTAATTGCCTTCTTTTTCACTCTGAAGCTGTCCTTCAGTTTTCTTAGTAAGCACCTTTATTTCTGTGAATACTTTTAACTCCAGTGAGACTGATTCAGTGAGGCTTTCATAGCCAGTTTGCTTTAAGTGTAACAGTTCTAACAAAGTATATACCACAAAGGCATCCTTAGTAGCCTTGAAATTTACTTCTCTGATGTTTAATAATAAATTATTCAACAGTTGTATTAGTGTCATTTTATTATCTCAATTAAATTTAAATAATTAAGAATAACTTCATAAACCAACTATTTTTAAAACAACTTTTTCCTTTTCTACCAAAATTACGACAGCAGTACAGTAGACATTTGTATTATGAACACTTTTGGTGAAATTTTCTGTGAGAATGTATATTTGGAGGAACAGACACATAAAAGGGGTACTTAGAGTGTTTTGAAGGAGAAGGTTACCTTTTAAACTGAATTATTACAAACTTTTTAACTTGGTCTTTTAGACAAGCTTTGTGAGTCTGAGTGCTCAAAATTTAGCTTCTAAATCCATTCAGAGGCAATTGTGACCAAGTTTCAAGGCCACCTGAAAGTGCCCTGAGTATAGATGCTCATGTACTATCTTCATGAAACCTACTGTGAGATCAAGTTAACGATTTAATATGTATCACAATTTTTAAAACTGACATACAGAAACAGCAGTGAATGTGAAAAATTAACATGAAACCAGGACACTGCTTTTTAAAATCTTTAGAAAAACAACCATAGCTGTGGTTTCTGTAGGGGCACACCAGCAGTATAATTCATCTGTGATTTGTTTTAGATATCTGCTTGAAATGAGATGAACTTACACCTATTTCTCCTCATTGATTATAAAAGAAATCTAGAGTGACTAAGAAATAGGTGTCTGTGTTCAGTTAGATTAATCCTATCCTGATGCTCTGAGATGGCCCTTAGAAGAATGATCTTGGGTAAAGAATGCAAAATAAAGCCTATAAATATATATAAAATGGTGAGCAGCAAGTATGAGTTTCCCAGGGGCATATGAGCCCAGAGCACCATAAAGAGATTTAAAGAGAATGATAGAAACTTTATCTATGTTATTCGTATCTGCCAATACCTGAGATAAAAACTAATCAAGACAATCATCCAAGATATCTGAATTTGAATCCATAAGGGAAACCAATCTTTAGTTACTTGGTATTTAATCTAGAACCTATTAACATGCACAGTATTGGTTAGCTCTCAGCTTGCTATATTTAACAAAAATCTCTGTTGCAGGTTACTTAGTTATAGAAAATCCATCAAGTAAGTTTATTAAAGATTTTTATGTTGTGTTCATCGATGAGTCTCAATGTGTGGTTCCCTCCTCTATGTTTATTAGAAAAAAACTCCAAGCTGCGTATAAATCATAAAAGCATGACTAATTGCATGGTAACTGGAGAAATGCTTTCTCTCTCTCTGGGGTGAAGCCTGCATGTCTGTGTTTCAGCTTGGGAAGTAATACAGGGTTATTTAACCTCCTCAGGATTTAAAAACCATGTCATTATGAGAATGAGGTCACCGCAATATTTTATATGTCTAAAACCTTGCAATGTATAAAATGTTTTCTGTGTGACAAAGAAGTATTATGTACCTTAGAATGCAATAATAAGTTTACAAATTTACTTTAATGTCAAAACCTCGCCTTGAAATGCTGTTACCTGTAAGAACAGTCACAGCCTACAGTACTGTTAACATTAGCAACATTAAAAATTTTGTGAGGGGGAAAAACAAGGGGATAAAATGTTTCTCTTTTAAGTGATTGAAAAGAAATCAAATAAGCATGCTGTAAGTAATTTATAATTTTCTGCCTATAAGTATCAGTTTCCATTGAACTGGAAAACATTGTTTATTAATAAACTACAGATAAATAAAAAGAATGATGAAGATATTCCCTATGGGTTTCTAATTCTTCTGTCCTAACTTTCAGGCCAATAAGCAAGAAGTCCTTTCTACAACATGTTGAAGAGCTTTGCACAAACAACAACCTAAAGTTTCAGGAAGAATTTTCGGTATGTTGCTAGCAGTTGTCACAACATCGCAAGACCTTCAGTCGTTTCATGTGTCACATTTCATGTCCATTTTAAGCAGGCAAGGCCATGAAGGACTCTGGCCTTGATAATCAATACCCAATTACCAGGTTGATTGTTTAGAAAGTAATAGTACACTGATTTGGATTCTGCAGTCTATACTGCAACCTGGTCAGAATTATTCACCTTACTGTCAGCCAAAGATGATCTTCTTTAGTCTCCAACATTTCAAGACCACCATATTTATGTTTTTACATATGTAGTGTTGCATATGTAGGTTACCTAAGAACAAGTTATTTAGAGTTTTCTAACATATGCACAGGTATATTTAACTGCTATAAGTATGTTTGTTTTCCTGAGTGGTGATGACTCCAAAAACAGAGTTAATGTTCATTCTGTGAAATTTTCAGGCCCCAGTCATACTGCCACAAAACTCAGAAATGTTTTTCTTTCATGGATTTTGGTGCAGAAAGTAAAAGGTTTGCACATGGTACTTTGCTTTTTGCTCCTTTGCGAGTAATGGGTCATATTTGTTATGCTGTAGAGAATAGCTTCCATGTGAATGGCTTCCATCTCCTTACATGAGCAGATGAACACAGCACACCTGTCTTTCTTTCTGAAAAGAGCCTAGTTCTCAAAATATACATTACAAATAATATAATACATGTATAGTTTCGAATTTAGATCTCAAAGTTTTCACTGTTTTCATTAAGTAATATTTTATGGCTATCATATCTTTTTCTCAACAATAACTTCTTGTTATTTCAGAATCTTTATCATCATTATCTTTCTTAACACATACAGTCATTTGCCCAAAAATAATTTGTCAGTGTCCAGTGACTTTATTATTTTGGATTTATAAATTTATCATGAATAATTTACCGGTTGGATTAACAAAAATGAAGCTTTAACAATTGGTTTTTCTTCTGCTAGATTATAATATTTCAGTTTCCAAGGCAACACTAACAAAAGTGTATAAAGATTAATGGTATTTCCTACAGTTTTTTGTTATGCTCATTAGGTAAAATTGGTCTGGATTTAATAATAAAAAGCACCATGAAATTCTCAGAGCAATAAAGTAAGAACATTTTTTTCCTAAAACCAGAAGTGTTATTTCACTTGAGCAAAAATGATTATAGTTACATTATACATGACTGAACAGATGAAGAGTTTTACTATCAATAACACTTTCACATATTAACATTCATTGCTAGAAAGTCTCTAGTAAATTCAAGTGTACTGGGAACTGAACATGAGAATATGATAATTTAAACTAATAAGCTGCTAGTATATTCCCTGTGTTGAATTTGGACTGTTTCACCTAGCAGTCTTCCTGGAAAGTTCCAAGATATGCTTTGGTAGGTAAAGTAGCCTAGGGATAATTTACAATAGGCAGTTTGTGGACAAAAGACATGGTTTGGAGTTTTCCACCATAAATGTGACTCTTTCCATTTCACTTACTCTTGTAGTCCAGGGACATTCCTGGTGTCATCTAATTTGCTTGACTGACCAAACTGCCGTGCCAGGACATCTTCAGGGGTCACTCTCGGTCCACGTGTGAACATGACCTGTGTGTAAATGTGATGAGAAGGGAATCCGGACCTCAGAATGGACCTAGATCCATTTCTTGTCAGAGAAGACAAATTTAAAGAAACTCTTGGGAGCCACAGTAACTGATGATGGGCACTACCTCACCACTATTCAAACTTCCAGCTTCCCAGCTGTTTCCTGTGTCTTCTCCATGCATTTGGGAACTTATGCTTTTCTAGTAACTGGCAAATTACTGAAACAGAAATACTAGTATAATACTTGTTTTATGATAAGTTCTGTTCATGAATAAATGAATGAAATACTTCAAAATGTCGCCACAGTGCCATAAAAGTGCTACAGTAAACAAAATGCAAATTGTTTATTTCAAAGTTTTATGCGTTTACAAAGAAACATGGTTTCTGCGACAAGTTGTTATTGAGTCTGGGAACCCAAATAGTCTTTTCCCAAATCTGAAAATAATAATTAAGACTGAAATCCCTGCTAATGCAGGGAATTGGTAAGAGGCTTTTGAGCGCTTGTTCAGTTATGGAAGCAGTATTATGAAAATAACAAGATCTGCTTCTCTGTTCCCTCTCTACTACAAACTGCTACCAGTACAATGGTGCTACTTCTACACTAGTTAACTGGCAAGCTAGAACTCGGAGGAGTGAGGCAAATGAGGCAAGTTGAAGTTCAAATGATAAGGGATTCCATGGCCCAAAACACTTGCAAAATGAAAAATAGGCATTTTGTTTATGTCCTTCCTTCATGAAACATTCAATGACAGAAGCTTTGTGGGACAGTTTCAGTTTTCTGAATGAGAGGAATTTTAACATCTCCAACTTTAACTGTGTTTTACACACAAGGCTGACAAAATACTTTAATTAACAGTGTAAGAAAAGCACTGTAATAAAATAGTACTGGTTTTCCGTTTTTCATTACCTCTCTCATTTATTTATTTATTTGCTTCTAGATTCCCATTAAATTTTATTTATAAAATACAACCTGTCTCAAATACCTGGGCAAAAGGGCACTTGAAAATAATTAATATTGAACCTGATAGTAAGGCTATCTGCCCAACTTTTGGAAGTAGCCCATGCAGACAGTAACGACTAATACTAAAAGACAAATTTGAAGGGCTCTCTCTGCACAAGCAGCAAAATTTTGTACTGTGCTCATTCAAAGCAATAGGTAGGTCTCTTAATGTATATCTTAGATACAAAAAACTAGATAGATTTGCATTTGCATTAGCATAACATTTGTCAAGCAAAGGGAAATTCTATTAAAGTTAACAATATATTTGGAATTCTGCCTTTTCTGAGTTTTCTATTCTCTTAACACCACAATGAGATCATCACTTTAACACATTTTCTCCGTTAACAAGTACTGAAGCTGTCTCCACTCTTTTAATCAACTTTGTAAATTATACCTGTTTATGCACACAAACATCCTCATCAAATAAGTGCCTCAGCATGAATGATTTATCCATCTCTGTCCTCCAATAATAGAACTAATGACCAGTTACAAAACTGCAGTACAACCCAAAATAACTCTTCCCATCCCTTTCACAAACAGTCCCATGAACAATAGCTAATTGCCAGTTGTCTCAACTTAATTAAATTCTCATCAGTTCTTGTGCTGTACCATAAACCCTCCCAAGCTACAGGAGTCAGGAAAAGGCATTATTCAAGACTAAGGCTGAGTCAGTAGGGCACGGTAACCAAGCATGTGACTTCATGTAAAAAAAAACAGAAAAGAGCTACAAAAGGTGATAGACTGACTTTATCCAGGCTTGTAAAGGTGAAAGTTCATGTAAGCTTAATTGTTCAACTTGACAGCATTGTCTGCAGAGCTGCATCTAACACTGCTGGTGTAACTGGGGTTGACAGTGAGGTGGAAAGCTCTGTAATGCTTCCAGCTGTTCTTAGAAATGCACTGTAGCAGAACTGTGGAGTTTTTCCTCTTACTGGATGATTGTGTCATATTTTAAATTCACTCAAGTGCAAAAGTTTTCCAACAAACATTTATTCCTCTGCAGGAACTTCCCAAGTTTCTTGAAGACCTTGCTTCAACTGATGCTGATCTGCCTTGGAACAGGTCTAAGAATCGTTTCCCAAACATAAAGCCATGTATGTGTGTTTACTGACCAACTCCTCCATTTTGCTCTTTACTTTCAATAGTGTAACAGATATTTGGAATGCAAGAGTATTTTTTGTTTGATCTGGCTTTGAAATAGCAGTACAATCACGTCCACATTATGAAATAATTTTCTGTCAAGTAATCCATCTTTACTTTGTGGGTTTTTTTAAAGAGTTTTATTTGCAAATAGCTTTCAGCTTGCTCTCACAAGCTTTAATATGCAGGTGCAAGAAACTGTAGCCTCAATAGTTTCTTGGCTTTGTAATTCAAGCCATGTAGCAAACTCTTTAACATTCTTCCTCATTGTTTTTTTTTTCCCCTTTAGAAAGAAGTAATTTTTTAAACATATAAAATCCACATGTTAGTGCATTCAGCTACCTCAGGAGTCTGGATATGCTTTTTTGTGGATGTGTGTACATGTGCTACAAAGGTTCCACAGAAGATCAGAGTGACTTTATGATAACTTATAAGCCCAGGCTAGATATTATCACAGGAGACAGGAGTCTGTCTCTCTATACTCAACACTGCTTCATTTTTCAGTTAATAAGATGAGAAATGTCATTATTATTTTAGGCATTAGTTGTGATGTGAGATGGAGTGCATGGCATTCCTTGGTTAATAATGCTACATTCTGTGCTATTAACTTTTCAGAGCAGCTGTTCCTGCTATCTACTGCCTTGTTCAAGACATACTCTAAGTTACAGTCACTAAAAATTTATATTCATGACACACAATAAAACGTAAACAGATGTTTCATAAATATTCGATTTTTTATTCTAATGTTCTTTACTAAGTTGGGGACCAAACACCAAAAGTCTGGTGTTACACACATGACATGTTTCTTGGATTTTGTAATTTCTGCATACGTACTGTGGGACCAAATCAGAAACTCTCTTTTTTTTTTTTTTTTTTTTTTAAATGACTTAACCGTACATCCAAAAATTAAAACTATGGAAAAATGCCAGAATCTGAATCAGATCTGTGATCTGGGCAGCAAATATATGGAAAAAACTGTCAGATCCCTGACCCTGCTCTCTGATGCACACAGAAGCTGTGTGTGCTAGAACAGCATGGCTGGAAGTACACAGGCTTCTTTTAGGTGGAGAATCCTCCCATACATCCATCACATTGGAGGTTTTGGCTCGTTCACCATTTAAATTAAAAAGTATTATATACAACATGTCTGGAACATTAAAGAAAGACCATGCAGTAATGGAAAAAGTTTAAATTACCTTTGTAATTAGTGTTCTACTCCATCAAATATTGTTAGATTAGCAACAATAACCGTGTTTTTGATTTCTTAGCACTCCAGGAGCACTTTTTACATGTTTTATGGTTTTTGAACAAATCTTTTAGTTAACTGGACTTTACTTCCATGATAGATAATAACAACAGAGTAAAGCTGATGCCTGATGCTGGTATTCCTGGATCTGACTACATTAATGCCAGCTATGTGTCTGTAAGTAGAAAGTCTCTCACATTTTTACTCTATTTGTTTTCTGGTAGAAGAGTTAAAAGATAATTTTCAAGAAAAACAGGATTCTAATTTTTATTTCATTCACTACAGCCACTGTTGCCATGGCATTGATCAAGTGGCCCCTGTGGCACTAAACATGACAATTTAAAAATATACATGTCCCATTTCCATTGCTAAGCAATGATTTCCGGTAATAATCAAAACTGTGTCCAGCAAATTGCTTTTTATAAATTATCTCATACCATTATCACTAAAGACAATAGTGGAACTCCCACTGAGGTCAATTGTTTAAATAGGTGTTATTTGGTCTCTTGATTCAGGGGTTAAAGTTGTTGTATATGAATAGGACAATGCAAAGATAACTGAACTGAAAACTTTCACAGTAATGACGAACAGTTTTGGCGTGCTCCTTATTATTTTGTGAAAGTTATGATGGAGGAAAATGAAAGTAATACTATATTTTTCATCCTCAGCTTTCTTCCCAGACTTTCCATTTTCTCATTGTGTGCTCAGAAAATTCTTCATCTCTATTTTTATCTCATTTTTGTCCTGTTGAAGCTCAAAGTGTGAATTACAGTTATGCATTTAATCTCTTCTAGCAGTGGCTGGTGATCTCACATGAGGTCAAGACTTGGTTTACACTAAGCACTTTTCAAACACATAGCAAGACATGCAGACTGTAGTCTAAACAGACGAGACAAAGGAAAGTAGAAATAGTTATTTCCAGGTGACTAAGAGACATTACAGAGAATAAGCAACAGAGCTGAGAGATCTTCCTTTCTCATTAGCAAATGCTATTTATTCCCTTTATATGGAATGCCTTTGAACTGTCATGGTTCCATCAAGAACCATGCCACTTGATGCTGGGACTATACGCAGAATGACTGAGAAGGAAAGCAGGCAGCTTGGAGCATGGCCTAGGCTTTACCCTTCTGTCACTGACAGGCCAAGCCTTAGGCAGGCAACACTAACAGCAACTTCCAAACAGCGGCAGCAAAAGCCAGCTACAGAGTGTTCCCTGCTGAGATATTGCTTGTCTGCATACATTTTGGGTGACCATTCATCAGTGAATAGACGATTCCAGTGTTATGGTTTCTCAAGGCTGAAGTTTTGCCCTTTATATGCTCTCACTTTCCCTATTTGTAGATGTATAAATATATAAATGCATACAGCTGAAAACATGCAATATGTATGTGTATTTACCTACCTAACTACCTAGGTCTATTTACATATGCACATTTGTAAACAGAGGAAAAGAGAAGTCTTGTATAGTTTTAACATATGGGAGCTCTGCTGCTACTTTTACTTTCATTGGTTAAACAAAGTCAGTAACTGAACTGTGAGCTTTGTATCGCTGAATTATAGTTTCTCACCTCACTCTTAAACTAAGGAGGATTAACGTAGTTTCCCACTGCCACCTGTTCTGTATATTATAAATGGAGTAAGTAACAGGCAGCTGTGAATTATAGGGCTATAATTCCAACAAGAAGCTTTGGTGGTGCTATAAACCACTCTGTCAGTCGTTTTGAGCAATAAGCAGAACCCCGTGATACTATAAACTGCTAGTTCTACAGCATAAATGTATTGCTATTATTGCCATAGTTGTTATTTTAGACTTTCTGTAGTATATAATAATTCCTGTAGGTACGCTTCTTTTCTATGAGGAACCAGATCCAGGTGAACTCATGCACTTACAGCACTTAGATTTTTTCAACAAACTTCTTCTTCCCAAGTTTGACACTGAAGAGCAGAAGCCAACACTAAAATAAAAGTCAACACCTACAGTAGGTTTCTTGAAGACCTTTCATCAGAGATCATTTATTTGAGTAAACTGCAGCTGTAAGTTACAGCAGATCCCTGACAATCATGAAAGAACAAGGTCATTAGTGGGTGTATTACTTGCACTAGCTCTCAGACTGCTCCTTAGTTGTTTCCCTGGCTCCACTGCTCCTTAGCACTATTTAATTCTACTTTGTTGGCCACCTCTTGACATAGTTCTTGGTGGCCTCTGGCTGGATCTGCAGTAAGGCTAATATGAAGGCTTACATATTTTCAAATGGGAATTGATGACCTGATGTCCCTGTAATTTCTCTGCTAAATGCATTTCTATTACCATACTTCCCATACTTCAGTAGAGTATTGGTCCATAATTGGACTACAAAAAAATGCCATTACTTCCTTAGTTTTCCAAGGCAGCCTGCCATGCAGTGGTTATCCAGGCATATGTCAATTCGCTTGGTATGTCTGACAAAATTTTAGCCTTAGGCATGGCAGATACAGGCACAACTATGAGTCACATGCAAACTCTTTTGTTTCCTTGTCAACCATTATGTATTAAATATTTTCTCTTTCTTAGGGCTATTTGTGTCCAAACGAGTTTATTGCAACTCAGGGACCATTACCAGGAACAGTGGGTGATTTCTGGAGAATGGTGTGGGAGACAAGAGCTAAAACACTTGTGATGCTCACACAATGTTTTGAAAAAGGACGTGTAAGTTACCAGTGAACCAATTAAAAGCATTTGATACAATTGGAAATTCTGTATGTAATTTCTGTCAAGATTATAATATGATAATTCTTAATTAATTAGTAATCATCTCCCTGCAGATAAGATGTCATCAGTACTGGCCAGAAGATAATAAACCAGTGACTGTGTTTGGGGATATAGTGATTACTAAATTGATGGAAGATATTCAAATAGACTGGACCATCAGAGATCTAAAAATTGAAAGGGTAAGGCCCAACTGGAAGTTGACTGAAAAAAATTCATCCAACACCCCAAAGAACATCAGATATGCTATATTCCACTCAACTACTCCCTCAATATTCTTCTTTTAATCTTTTAGTGCATATACATTGTACTGCCTGGTTGTCCTTCATTTTGTTTTCATTCACATTTTATTTCCTGAGAATATTTGTCACAAAGAGCTCAGATATATGTCCAACATACTATGAAGGGCCTATTAAGGTTACTGAACCTCTGGTCTGGTGGGAGGAGAGGTTTCTACTTGTATACCTCAGGGTCTGTTCTAGAAAGGAGTAATCCTAACCATTCTGGGATCAGACAAATCCCTTTGAATGTATCCCTCTCAGATTAAAGGGCAAGATTCTCTGGTGCAGCTGCTTTGCATTGTGCCACCAGCCATTGGCCTCCACCCCCAGGAGATTCACCCAGTGTAAGTGTTACTCCCACTCTTTGTGCTGGGAAGGAGGAGTAAGGGTACAGCAGAGATCTTCACCTTTGTCATGATCCACAACTACAGTTTCCATGCTTTGGAAAAATTATAACCCAGCATTAAGTCAGAACAGCAGGTGGGCTCAAAAAGCACTCTGGGAATAATGACCCAAAATTAAGTCAGCTTTCTTTTGCACTCCCAGCATTGATCTGTGTTGTATGTAGTGCAGCCAGATCCTAGGACCTTAACTTGGCTGTCCAAATGCAGGCATTACCACCCTGTGGCATGTGCGTGTGACAAAGGGCACACAGCAGTTAGCGGCTTGTCTCATCGGTCACCCCATAAGGATATGTTGTGCACATAGTACAGAGAAACTGAACATTTAAAAATGATTGAGAGAAGATAAACCTTTTTCTCAGCTAAAGAAAGAACGTAGAGAAACAAGACTGGAAAAAGGACTATTTAGAATAAAAATGAATGCCAACGAAATGCACAGTCACTTGTGTTAATGAGGGTGAGGCTGAAAAGAAGATAATCTGAATTGACTGGGTGATCCATTTACTACAGCTGAACTACGCTGCACAAGAAGCTATGCCCTTTATAAGTATGTCATTAAATGTGCTGTATTGCTGGTTTTAAGACTGTACATCCATTCACAAGTGGGTGGATGCTTGATGATCTTCCAATGAAGGTAAAAAGCATATGTGAAGCAAATAACTCAAAACCATTGCTATTGTGCATCCAAAGTAACTTCTCTTTCATTTTTATGTTGATCAGTTTTAAAAAAATAGTACAACTACAAAGTAGTTGCTACACGTAATTGTTCACAGTTGTTCAATATTTCTTGCAATATGAAAGAAGCAAGCAATTGCTTCAAAAGAAATTTAAAAAAATAGGAACTGGTTCATTACACCTTTGATTAAACTGTGGTACTCCTTGCTGCAGGATATTGTGAATGCTAAAAACTTATAGGGATTCAAAAAATCTGCATAAATCAGTAAAAGAAAATACTGGCATGTACTATTAAAATTCAATTTACTTTCTCTGACTGAGGAAGCTCAAAAGTCACAAACTATTAAGAATGGAAAGGATATTCTGGGGAACTACAGATACATCGTTGTCATGTTTTATAATGTTCCCTAACATTTTTTTTTGACTGCTGTTGGAAATGCATATTGAACTAGACAGGCCTTTGGCATGATCCTGTTCTTTCATTTTTACATCCTTCAAAAGTAATCTAGGTATCAGATCATAACCTCTTTTTTGAAGTTATTGTTCCTGCTGCTCTGATTGAGAGAGCATGAAAGAAAATATATCTGTGTTTACCAGTGTATGTGTGTTTGCCTTCACTACACTGGATCAGTCTTAGAGTGGTTGCTTTTTCCTGAAGAGATTTGTCATCCCAGCTCACTAAACTTCTAAACGAGCCATAGAAACTTCAACCCACAATCTACAAATTACACTGCTATAATGACTAAAGTCAAATGAGTGACTGCTGAAGTCACAAATACTTCCTGAAAGATAGAGTTGATGCCATCCCTCAAAAAACATGCCAGAAGTTCTGTGCACAACGAATTTTCCCTTCATGACAGTAAATCCTATAATTATTATGCTATTCTAACTTTATTTTTTACGTGAAATTACTGAGATGGTTACATGTACCTTACTGAACCTTCTGTAGCATTTCTTCTGCAAAAACTGCATTATTTTGTATTTTTCAGCATGGAGACTGCATGATGGTGCGACAGTGTAACTTTACTTCTTGGCCAGAACATGGAGTCCCTGAAACTACTGCACCAATTATCCATTTTGTAAAACTTATCCGTGCAAGTCGAGCACATGATAGCACACCAATGGTGGTTCACTGCAGGTAAGCATATTCACCAAATCATCGTTTGGGAGCTTAGAATTTCAAGTATGTATTAATGCACGGGGAAGTTTCCAGAAGAGCAATCATGAAGACTGAGTGCACAGATATGGTTCTAGTATGGACAGCAGTGAAGGTTTCTCTAGTAGTCCTTCTTTCTCCTTTCTAGAAGATAAAATGCCAATGTCTGTTCTTCCGTTTATGGAAATCCATTGAGGTGATGTCAGGGAAATAATTGCTCCAACAATTACCATAAAGTAGTGCTGGATTTATCTCCATTTCCCTCTTTAATCATGAGAAGAGGAATAGCAAATGACATGTATTGGTTTAAATTACTTCTATTATAATTAGAGCTCTCCTTAAGAAGCAAGTATTAAAATATATCTTAAATGTACATGTCACATATCATAAGGAGGAAACTATTTGGAAGCCACAGAGAATGACAAATAGGAATAAGGGTTTGCATAGGCCGGATTTCAAACTTGGATGCCTGTAAACAGCTAAAACCTATATTTAGGCTCTTAAATAAATGGTCTGGTGGTTAGAGGTGTTCAGCTGTCATAGTTTCCACTGATTTCATTAACACCCTTAAACTTCTGTTTCAAAGAGTAAGTGTCTGGGGAGGCCTAAGTCCTAAGGAAACCGATGAGTGTGTTTGCAATTTTTGTGCAGGTCTGTGTTCCCACTGAATGAGTGAGCTCCATAAAAGGGATCTGAACTCACAGGTCTGCTACTGAGTCTTTGCCTCATTCTCACTTGGTGTGAGTCTGGAAATAAGTGGAAGGAAAAGATGGCTTCAATGCTACAAATCTTTCCCCAAACCACTTTATCATGCCAGGGGAGTTCTTATTTGTCCTCAGCATCCTATGGGTGCCACTCACAAAGGGTGGTAAAGCCTTATTTATTTGATACTGTCTTTGGCGAACCTTTCCCTCTACTGCAAGGGCCAGAGAGTCTATTACAGGAGAGAACAATATGGTCTTCATATTTTCAGGACACTTATATTCTGTGGGGACTCTGCAAGTCCTATCCTCTTTTCAGAACAGAGATGTTTGAAGGGGCCAGCATGGGCCTGATACTCCACCTGTGCTCAGATTCCTGATGGTTATAAAGCATTCCTATGTGTTCTCATACCCAGAAAATTCATTCATTACTTTTTGCTCATTAGATCTTGCAAGTTCAAGAGTTCTGCTGTATATCTTTTGGTTATCTGCAGAGATATACTCTGCATTTATTACACCAATTGCAGAGAAGCCTGATAGTAATTTGGAAATGATCCTATTCATTGAGACCTTGAAATAAAACACTACCTACCAGCATGTCTTGCACACTCATCCTCCTTTAAAAGTATTTTCTTTTAAGTTTTTTGCTAGATCCCATGTTGTTTTGTCTCAAATAGTGGAAGTATCACAGAATCCAAGCGTGATTTCACAAAATCTTACGCTTTTTTTTCCTCTCAATTAATGAGCTCTAGAAAACTCACAGAAAATCTATAGGAATCCACTCAAACAGGTTTGGGTTATATAAATGAGTAATATCTCATTTTTCTGATGAAAATGAGATATCAAAAATGATGGAAATGTGAAATTGTGAAATCAAAATTAGAAAATGGCTCAAATCCAGATTTCACTTGATCCAATGCAGCAAAGAATTCACAAAATGCAAATACTGAAAAAAAAAAAAGATTTTGGTTTTTTTTCCAAAGTTTTTCTTTTCACAATAAACAATTTATCCAGAGTATTCTAAGAAAATGCTGAAAGCATTAAAATAAAAATTTTATTTGATCTTGTTTATCACGTTTGCAGTGCTGGTGTTGGAAGAACAGGTGTTTACATTGCACTTGACCATTTAACCCAACATATAAATGACCATGATTTTGTGGATATCTATGGACTTGTAGCTGAGCTAAGAAGTGAAAGAATGTGTATGGTACAGAATCTGGTAAGATTTATCTATTCTGTTTTCCTGTTGTTGAAAAATTAGTCATCTCTTCTTCTGATCTTCTAAACAAGACTAGAAAGCTCATAACAATCAGTTGCATTTTTACCAAATCCTGCTTTCATTTATTTCAAGCATTGTGGAAATATATTGTATGTATCCACCTAAGTATACTTAGCCAGCAAAGTCTTGACAAGTGCTGAAAAGAATGCTATTTATTTTTAGAACCTAAATAATAATTTCTCAGTGTCTAAGAAATTTTATTTCAAGTTTTGAGTGACGAACAATTGTTAAATTAAAATTGGATTTGCTCATTCACTACTTCATTTGACTTTATTTACTACTTAAATGTAATTTTTTTGTGTATGCATATGTGGCATAGTCCACCAAACTTTAAAATACTCATTTACCTTACATTACTCATTTGATTCCTTGATTCTTTTTCAATTGCTTGAAATAAAATAGCACATATGGATAGATTTAAGTACAGATTTCAAACTGTTTATAATCGATGGTGGGTTTTGGGTCTAAAAAAGTACATTCCTGGCAGACTTATTTTGTATGGGCATGAGTCAGTGATGACCTGCTGGTGAGGAAGACTTCCTTCTGCTGTATCTGGAATTCTGAGTATACGTAAAGGAATAATAGAAGAATTTAAAGCTAATCCTAAATGCCCAGTGGAACAGAAATCAGCTTTATTTGGATAAGGCTTCTGGCATAAGTCTCCTGAAGGCCAGATCTAACCCAGGGCAGCCTGAAGTCTTTGAATCTACAGCATAATTTACCAGCTTCTCAGTATGGAGGAGTAGTTTCAGGGTGAACTTTCACATGACTGATGGATATAAACTGATTTTAATGCAAGGAGACTTGCTCCATTGGGAATGTGATTCTGCTATTCCATATCACATCAGAATATGTAAAAGGTGTGTCAGAATACACAAAGCAGTTAAACCTTCTTCAGAAGATTTTATGAGACCTTCTGGTGATACTCTGACATGATATCTTGTAAGGTGTAGTCTGATTACCATTTGCTCTCAATTTTTATTTTTGAAGTCTTGATGCAGCTAAACAATTGCCAGCACTTTCTTGTGATGATGAATTCTGGGAATATTTTTTGTTTCTTCTTCTACACTTTTGACTAGAAGTAGAATCATCTAAAAATAAATCAAAGGTTGGCAGGCAATTTAATAGAAGCACTCCCAAAATAAAATCTTAAAACAGTGAGACATTCAATAAAATCAATGTATGTTTTTAAAATATACATAATTTTTGTGTACCTCTTCATTTGAATATTTTGGCAGGGGCTAGGAAAAGGTGTGCTTAAATGCAATGCAAGATGATGGTGTCAGAGTTCAGATTTCCTAACAAATCCATCTGTATGCTAGCTGCAAAATTTTGAGATAGGCTGTTCTCTGTCCAGGTCATTTCTAGCTCATGTTTGCAAGACTACAAAAGTCAGATCAGCAACAAAACTTGCCCAAAGGGAATCAATCTTGTGAAGTTTTATGGTGGATTGAAAATCAAGCTGTTCTAAGAGTTCTGTTATAAAACACTCTTGAGTTGCCTATTAATCAGATTTTATGTGATCAGTACAGAAGATATAAAAGAGAAGAGCAATTCCTTCCCAGAACTCAGTATAGAAATCCCTCAGTCAAACTGTCTGTAAGATCTATGAGCAAAATAAATAAAACCTGATTGCTCTCGGACCTGTATTTTGCTTGTTTATAGCTTAAAAATAATGTTTCTTTTTCTAACCAAGTCACGATCTGTTACTGTAGCCAATGGATGAGAGTAGTTAAGATTCTCATTGATTCTAACTGGGAAAATAACTAGTTACACATAAAATGCCCCAGTAGCCTGCTTCACTCTCCCCTGGCAAACCCAGAAAGATTTTCATTGCTACATCATCAGAAGCAGCTGTATGAGTGCAAGACAGTATGGAGCTTTCAGAGTCTGTGTTCTGAACTGGAATAACCAATCTAAACTCCACTGAAACATAAGACCTTCATTCTAAAAGTCCATGGTTGTCCAGCGGACATGTTAAAGTTTGTCTTCTTGTCAAGTAAAAGGGCTAGTTTGAAGTAATGCTGTGCTATTATTTCAGAAAGAAAGTTATTAAAAAGTACTGGGTGCTTCAGGGGATCTGTGAAAAGTTATTTTAATTACCCACAGCTTTGGAGCTGTAACCATAAAACTTACCCATGCAAGGAAATTTCTCTCACACATCTGAGACACCTGAATTGCAAATTGATGGCAGTTCTGAAACAAAATAGCAATTATTGAGCAGAAAAATTACATAAATATTTTTGTCGGTGCAAAAGTCAAGGGTAATAGTATGATTTTGGTGCAGATATTCCAAATCCATCTCGACAAGGTCCTGGGCAACATGTTTTAGCTGACCCTGCTTGAGCAGTGGGCAGTTGCACCAGGTGGTCTCAAGAGGTCTCTTCCAATCTGAACGCATCCGTCTTATTTTCTGCATCTACATATAAAATACCTCTCCTATGTGAATATATACTTAATCCATTTATTACATTTCTATCTGTTTTCATTCCTTTATTTCATTCTTACATTGCCTTATTTTGTTTTCCTCTTTTCAGACTTTATGTCCTGGAAGTGTCAAATTAACTTTAGTTGCCCACTCTTTGTGCTATCATCTGTTAAAAATGAGGCTACAGCTCGAGAGGCATCACTCAAAATACCGGGCTGATTTCCTCCTAGCACTAGTGCATGCTCCTAGAACATATACATTTTAGATTTACTTAAACTTCTGCATTTGAGTGCAACCTGCTGGTTTTCTCTATGGTAGAAAGAGGAAAATTTTCTTATCTAGTTATTACATTCATATGATTCAGTTTCTTCAGTCTGCATCTAGTGGCAAAAATGTCTTTTCACAGAATAAACAGTCACAGAAAATTGTGGAGTAGCCCGTTAGTCTCAATTATGGTTAGCCTAATTTCATATATCTTACTGGTCATAAGGATTAACATGTTTTGACAAATTTTAAAGCATTATGCTTCGTAATAATTGAAATCAGATCAGGCATATACGATACAGTCACGGAAGTACTGAGATTGCTGAGTTAGACTGCAGTTACTTTGAGATTTTTCTAGGTGTTATAGAAAAAGTAAGGAGGTTTTTTGGTATTACAAGTACATTTTTCTTCTAATCAAGAATGTTTAAATTCACATCTTACAGGCACAATATATATTTTTGCATCAATGTGTATTGGATCTGTTGACAACCAAGGGAAGTAGTCAGCCCCCATGTTTTGTAAATTATTCAATGCTGCAAAAGATGGACTCTCTGGATGCCATGGAAGGTAAGGAGATACAGACTGTGTCAAAATTATTTTTTCATAGCACGTGCAATGACTTGTCCAGATTAAGAAGCAGAAAAAAAGTCCTTTGACACGCATTTTTTTTGCTTCAAAAGTATAAATATCTAGCCTTTTGCTGCTCTTAATTCCCCCTGATAGTAATAGTCATTGCTCAAGCTTTCCCCAGCTTTTTCCATGCAAGATCTTTTAAATTCAGTGAAAAACAGTTATCTGCAATTAGTTAATATTTGTTGGCAAGGTAGGTTAATGTAATGTATCTGTTTCTTCTGCAGGTGATGTGGAGCTTGAATGGGAAGAAACCACCATGTAAATACTAGGAGTAAATATTCAGAAGAGGAGATTTTGAAAATCCAAGTCATATTTTTCTAAGCACAGGGGCCAAAGTGAATTCCCCTATTTTGTTGATTAAAGGAAACACAGATGATTGAAACATCTTTTCTTCTATCAATGTGCCTTCATAAATAAGTTAAAGTATTTTATTCAGAAAACCGAGCAATAATGGTTTGGAGTAGTTTTGCACACACTGCACTTCTGGTGTTATATAAATAGTGCATTCAGTATGTATTTAAATATAAAGTGTATTTGAACACATTCCTTTTTTCCAAACTATCTTTGTAAAAGAAAAATGAGCCAAATGGGATGTAAAAAATTCATACTTACACTGAACCTATTTTGGTGTGTATTTGCTGTGTTCTGCGTGTTTTGGTTTTAAGTAAAGGCTACAGTTTCTTTGCTCATTCTTGCTAGATTGGCTTTAGTGTTGTGAGTTCTTGCAGATTAATTCCAAGACCATGACAATGATCTTTACCTAACTGTATGTTCTTGTGTTTTGAATTTTTTTTTTACAAGTGGTAGCGTATCAGCTCATGATCCTGAACAGCTGAAGAGTCACCTTCTGACATGGGGAGGATTATTCAGCCTTTACACAGCACACAGGAGCTCTTCAGGGACACTTGGGGCTATTTAAGCCATTTTATAATCAGCAGGTTGGGCTTTTTTAAATATATAATGATGATTGCATATGTTCAGTGCAGAAAAAAGTATTTTACATTCCTGCTACTTTTTCAAGCAGATAAAACAAAGTAAAACTATAAATATATTATTTATTATACTGAAAGCTGGATTGGCTTGTGTAATAGGATGTTTAGAATTCATTCACCTTTCTTGAATACAACACTATTCAGCATTTTGAAAGGTTGCTCAGAATTTAATATCAATGTGTTTTATAACAAAGTTGTCAAGTAAAAAAGTTTTTGCACCTTCCTCAGGTTTGACAAATCACAGTATACACTGAAAATTTAGGGAGCTAATATCTGGAGATTTAATAAAAGAAAACATCTTCCACTCCCAATGATGATGATGATGATGATGATGATGATGATGATAATGACGGTGATGATTGGAAATAGATCTGAAACAGGAATGAGAGAAGCAGGAAGCTTGTATCTGAGAAGAAAAGCAAAAAATGGTAGAGTAGGAAGACTAGAGAGATAATGAAACTGTGTGCCCTGGTTTTTCATGGAAGTGACAGTATTCAATTGATATTATTGGATGGAAGGGTTGATTGTCAATTTTTTCTCAGTGTAAAGAAATGTATCATCATTCTGAATAACAATGAAACTGCGACCTTAATCTGAGATGGAAAACCTAATAGCAAAGAGACTTTGCAACTGCCATTTTATATTTTGTTTAGACAGAAGAAATCAAAGCTGTCTTGTTGAGGCATCAAGCTCAGGGAAGTCAGACAAATCTCTTTAGAACCTTGAAATATGTATGTGAGGGGATGTTCTTGTGTGTGCACACTCCGAACAGAATAGCCAATGAACAGAACTTTCCATTTCTTCACTGTAGCTACCAGACAGAAAATGCTGTGCAGAAGGTAACATGGTACTTTTTCAGAACTAAGTGATGGTGTTTTTAGAAGCTGGCAAGGATGGTACAGTGAAGACCCTTTGTAGTTTGGCAGAAAGTGCCAAATATCTAAAATGAAAATCAAAAGACAGCGTTTAAGGAGGTAGATGTGGTCTACAGAGATGTTTGGGCAATCTGTCTTTTAGGAAGATCAGCAGCATTGTGAACATCACCTGTCAGGCTAAAAAAGAAAACAATGCCCTTTAAAGCTTGATAGGGGGAGAGAGAGGTGATGTCCACAGCTGTTCAAATCTCTGGCAGAGCATTCGGTACAGCTCTGGTTTCATTTGGTTCCTATGAAACATGTGTTCTTCATTTATTATACCTGTACTTTAAAGTATTCTGACAAATTGCTTATAGGGACTTACAGATGTTTTTCATGATTTGTGGTTGTACTTGGTAGCAGTACAGGGAGCACTGTGATAAATTGACATTATAGAGTCATAATCTTGTATAATCTTATATCCACAATGGTGGAATATCTGGAGGAAAAGCTGAGCCTTATGTGACTTAGAGGTGAACTCCAGAAGTTCTAAACGTGCTTAAGTGTTTTCTGGCTTTTATAAAATACTTAATGGTGAAGATTCCTATATACTCCTTTAGGAAACCTGCCTATGATGAGACACTGCATTCAGTAACCTGCTTGTCTGACAGCTTAGTAAGAGACTAGAAAATGTGACTCTCCTTTCTGTATGAAAAGTAATTCTTTACTGTACAATTTGGCATAAGCAATCCAATACATGCTACCTTGACACATTTTGTATTGTTTCCAGGGTAAAAGCCAATATTCAGCATAAACTGGCCACAACTCAGAAGCTACATGGTCAGGGAAAGAAGTATCTCCAAGCAATTCTCTCCAAGTACTGGCTTTCAGTACAAACACAGCAGTAGTTAGAACCTTCCTGTGTGTCTGCCAAGGTTTTACAGGGATAGGGGAGCACCTATATATCAAGAAATTCCTCCAGACCTCAGTTCAGTTATGAAGGAAGAATTTCCACGTAGTGTCTTGTCTTCCATCCCTCCTTCCCTTACGAAATGACACCTATGGTGGTACTACTGACAGCACTGCAGAGCTGGAGTCAAGCAGAGTTCGTCCAGTTGCTATTTTAAGAATATATTTATATATATGAAGCAGCACATCAATTCATATTTAATGTCACCACTAAATTTTCTACAAATTCTTGGCACTACTAGTATACCAAGAGTGTACTCTGCCAAAGTTAGAACTGGAATGAATAAGAATTGGAGAAAAATTTAGAAATTCTGCAGGATTATTAAAATTGTATTGAAATTAGGTCACACTCTATTAAATTATCTAGGAAATTTCTAGAGATTGATATGTCCCCATACAGAGAAGAAGCAGTCTTTATATATATATATTTTTTTTTTTTATTATTTTTTTTTTACAGCCAGTTCTGCTAGGCATCATTACAAGGGGCTACTGTCTGTGCCCTTAAAAACTGACTTGTTCTCTTCACAAAGGTAACAGAAAGACAGCAGAAATTAAGTTTGTGTTGAATTTAAAGCACTTCTTATACTGTTAAAAGAATTGATAAAAATAATTGTGAGTTCAATGGTGATTTTACTGCATATATGGAGATATTCAGGAATTTGATTTCATTACATTATGTGAAGGATTAATAATGTGAATTAATCTGTGTAATACCATCTATATATTGCTGCAATACAGAGTATGCTCATAAGCAGTTACTAAGAAAAAGCAGCAAAGAGCAGTGAGTCAATCATATTTCATACTAAGGTAGCACGATAGGGAGATTTCTTGGTTGCATACAGAAATTAAAAAGCATCCTAGATGTGGATACGAATTTGCAGAGATTCAGGATGCAAAGCCCTGTGAATTCTGTGAACAGATTTTCTGAAAATGTTTTGACAGCAGGTTAAAATAAAATTATTTTATTTCAGAGGGTAACATATATGTTAAGCATAACACAAGATCATTTTCTACCCGTGAGAAATATACAGTAAAAATAGATCCAAAATAACTTTTCTTGTAAGACCTATGAAAAATATTCAATTAGCCCCTGGTTTAGGGGATATACATATAGTAACAATGAATTGAGGGTTGTTTTATAATTATGTGCCCATTCAGTGCTGCAAAATCTGCAATGCATTGAATACAGTAGACTGTAGCTGGAAATCATGGACACATAGCACTGAACATGTCTTTGTCAGGTTTGACTTTAAGGAAATGAATCAGAGAAAATGTGCTGAAAGGTGATGCTCTGTTTCAACCATTTCCCTGTGACTGTTGTGTCACCACTCTATGTATGGTGTCAAAAAACCCCAAGTCCTCCCAACATTGTTCTCCATGTTTTATTCTCTTTTCTAATGTTGTGTTTCTTATTATATTAGAAGGAATTGCAAATGTGATATGGGTCATCTGAATTCCAATACTGCAGGCATGATCTGCAGGTAGTGGTCATATTTCAAACCTTCTCTCCATCTCTTTCCTATGAGTTGATTTCCAGATGACATCACAGAATATCAGCTGCATTTTTACTCTGACTCCTGTTCAATACATTTTCTGCCCTGTCCTCTCTGTGGCTATGATTACGAGGCAAGTGCAGATCCACTTCCGTCGTTCCAGAGCTGAGCTATGTTACCAGTGGCGCATCTTTGCAGCACCAGCTCTGTATACAGTTGTAAGGGTAAGCTGGTTTCCTACCCAGAAAGTTCCCCTTACTGCTCTAATAAATTCTGGTATAAATTTTAGTACTGGCCATTGTTCAGTGTGAGCTGAAGAAAGCAAGATGGATTCAGTGTTTGATATTTTGCATGGTGATTTTCTTCTCCCAATAACTTTTCCCAAACAATGCTGAACTAATTACTTATTTTAATTGTTTCTTCTCACAGCTCCCTTATCATGTAGGCCCTTTCTCAGATTCTACTATGTAAACAAAACTGAAAATCAATGGCTTTTCACCACTGAGTAACAATGTATGACACATTTCACAGATCCCACATCATCAGGCAGCTTGCAATGAAGTTGTGAGTCTGTATTTCAGTTGAAAGACAACATTTAGAAGGTTTCAGATATATTTGGATCATCTTACTCTGCTTGTTGATTGGTGTTACCAGGGTGATCTTTTTGTAGGATGACAGCTGCACCCAGGTATCCACTGTAATCATTAATAAACTGTTCCAGTACTCTTTACAGTCAGTACTGTGAGAGCTGGGGGAAGTTTTACAAGGATGTTCCCAAAATATTTTGGAGGCGATGGAGTTCTGAATGATATAAAAAGAATACTTGGATACGGGAAACCTAATATGCAGCTAAAGCTGTACTATTCACAGTTCCATTCCATGAAGCCTGCTGAGCAGGGCGTGTGTCCTGGAACACACAGAGTATATTTGGGACAATATAACACAGCCTTTGAGCTGAGTAATGCACTGTGCAGAGAACTCTTGCCAGCTGGGCAGGAATGCGTTTAAATAAGCTTTACCATAAAATGTCCCTAGCTTACTTGAAAAACACAAATGCAGGTAACACCTATTATAACAGCTGGTAACATCCTTTGTGATTCAACTTAGTGCTAGGAACCAAAGAACTCTATTTAGACAAATACTTTGACACCACAAGTGCAGAACATGGACAGACAGTATATAGACAAGGAAGATTTTCTTCCACTCATGGGAGACACAAGCATAAAACCAATTAAACCTGCGTGTCCCTCTCTTTCCCTCAGTCTGCTATCTGCATGTGCTCACCAGTTGGGAATAATATTCATTCACAAAATAACATTAATTCACTTTTAATTTGATTCCTATGTTGGTTATCTCTTTCTCAGAATCCAGCATAAAGCAGTTACAGAACTATGCCTTTTCATTTACCAGCCTTCTGTTTTGATGCACAAGAGCTCCACCTAACTATTTTTCTTACAGAATTTACTAATTCTCTGTCAGTATTACAGAGACAATACACAGAGTGTGAATCTGGGCTTGCACATTGTGCACAGAATTCTTCACTGAGCTGGACTAACACAATACTGCACTCCAGACCCAGGCAAGGAACTGACCTGAGGAGAGTGGCTGCCTAGCATGTAATCCTACTCCGTCTGAGAACAGGATAGTTGTCTGACAATGCACTGTCCCATTCAGGGAGTCCAGAAAATGTTCTCAAAGCTGTCTGACATTTATGTGTAGGAGTTTAATCTGAACCTTTCTCTGCTAAGGATAAACAAGAAAATTCAGGACTGTCATTGTTGTCATTGTCAGCAACCCATCTTTTGCTGCTTAGGACGCCAAGAAGCAAACTTCTTGTTTAACTGGTATCAATATCGCTTTTAACTTACAAAGACTTACTGTCTTCTTCTTGGTTTGCGCTTAAAGTGCACTTAAATTTTGGTGCATTTCTATCCTTTATATTTTCTTTTTTCTCTTTCAAAGTGGGAATTTGGAGATATGACTTTAAAATAGTTACAGGTCATCTTAGGAAAATACTGAGCTGTCCTGGTAAAACATTAGGAGGATTCTTTGATAAAAATGTTCTATAATAATGGACAGATTATTGTAATCACTAAAAAATACTCCTACACCCTGTGGAGCAGCCATTATTTTAAGGACATATCTAGTAAATAACCTGCACACCAAGAGTGTGACTGAATGCTCATGAAGGCAGATACATTAGTCACTTCTTGATTTTCCCATTCTTTTTGCCCTTCCAATTCCTCTTATCCTATCCTGGCCCTCCTAAGCAGGTTTTGGGGACATATCGGGTTGCTGGTTAATGGTGATTAATGCATCAGCTATATTAACTCTGTCAAAATTTAGTGAGTCAAACATTCCTCTCCTGCATACTGGTGTGCTCTCTCTGAAACCAGAAGGGATCCCTGGTATCACTACAAGTGCCAGCTGGCAGTCCGAGAAAGATGGTCCTCTGCTAATGTGAGAGAAAATCTGTTCTTAGTTCCATGTTTTCACAGACTGCGCATCTCTGAAACAGATCACTTAATTTCTGTATAAAATATACCTGTCAAACCTTTTTCCTGACACTTATGTGTCCTATGTATTTGTATTTGAAAACTCTATGGGAAACCAATTTCTCCACAAATGTCTTTGTGCACCTTCTATCACAATTAAGAATACCATCAAAGTCATAAATTCTTTCTCCATCCCAAACCACACAAATGGCCAGAAGATTGTCAAGAGTCACTATGGATGGCAGCACTGCAACACAGTGCTCATGCTTTGCTTAGCCTTCATCATCCCTTCAGTTCTCTTGTCTTGACAAGGAAGGACTAGTGGTAGGCAGTGGCTCTCAAGATGAAGGGCATTAGCTAAGAGAGATTTTGCATAGAACTAACTTCATCTTTCTGGAAAGATTCCAAAAGAGCATTTCAGAAGTACAGCAGGTAGTTGTCACACAAGGCATCTTCCTTCTTTATCGGTCTTTGGGAAAAAATCTCCCAGCTCTGTATCTGGAATACTAGAAAAATTACAAGAATTAACTGAAGATGCAAGCACTTTTTCTACCATGTGATCATTGTTATGATACATCACATCCACACATCCTTTATTATGTATGCATGCACAAGCAGATACTCCAGCTCTTGAAACTAAAAGCACATCCAAATCAGTCAGGTCAGGTGTGACTAGCTTGCTCAGAGACCATTAAGTCTTGAATCTACAGAAGTAATTGATCCTGATTTTAAAAATAAACTTTGGGCTGTCTTATTATCTGGTTCTCCAAAACCAGAAAAAATGTTCAGCAGTGTTTTTAAGTAGACTTTGTGAAACAAAATTTCTCCAACAGCTGAAAGAAGGAGAATGCTTCCATTGAGATAAAACTAACAAAAATGTTTCAAAATCGGCAGCTGGTGTCAATTCGAGAAGGATTTAAAACTTAGACATGAGCTTGAAAAAAACATGCTAATTGAGCCAACATCTGTATGAAAAGAGCCTTGTACTTAGCAAAAGTACATTGAATGATGTGTTTGAAATATGGGTATTAAAATGCTTGGGAGAAAAGAATACTCAATTAAATACAGAAATTCTTTATTCCATTGATATCCAACATCATATGATGTGTTTTGCTTTTTCTAAGAGAGATTCCAAATAAAAGAGTTCAGTGTTTTGATGAACTTGACTAAAAAGTTCATCTTTCAAAGATGTAAATCTGTGACAAGGACTTTACAATTTTATTTCTAAGAGAATACAAATCAAACTAAGAGATTTTGTATTACTATTTCTATTATAAAATAAGTCTTTGTAATCTATATAGGATATTTTCAATCACATTTAGGAAATCAATACAGTATATACTGTAGAACTACATACAGTTTTTTCTGGAGAAGGACTGCAAGAATAATTTTAGGCTTTGTATTTCAGCAGAGGCTAGCCTTGTGCTGCACACAGGTCACACACAGTTCAAATAAAAGTTTCCGTGCCAAAGACATAGCACATGACTGGCAGTGAGGGTCTGCTGGCATTGCTGGGTAATCCAAGCCCTGCCTTTGGGAGGAAGTGAGTCAGGGGAAGCTGTTGAGGCCAACGGCATGAGAATAGCCCAGGCACTCAGCCCAGTCATGTTCCACAATGAACCAGTGAGATCACAGGACAACCAAGGCAATCTCCTGCATTCCAGCCTTTCCAAACGAGTGCTCTTCTCCTGCTTCCCTGTGTACCAGAAACACTGGCGGCTCTTGGGTACAGGAAGTTTTCAGTATACAGACCAGGTAGATTGCAATCTGCTTCATATTCCATGGACAGTTTCTTTTTTTTGTTTGTGGGGGTTTTTTTGTTTGGGGTTTTTTTTTTTTGGTTTTTTTTTGGTTTTTTTTTGCTGAAGGTCAAAGAGAAAGGTATTGAGAAAGGAGCAATGACATAAAACAGGAGTTGGGTTGTGTTAGAGAATTTCAAGGACATTTAAATGTTACAGTGCTTAACTCTTGGGCAGAATCCTTAGCTGACAGGCAAGGTGCTCAAACTCAAAGCACAGAAAAATAGCAACTTAAGAAACGCATTCTCAGAAACTATGAATGAGACTTAGGAAAGAACAAGGACTGATGATGTAGATAAAAACTGTTGTCTAATTCAACTGGAATTGCCAATTCTGATCTCCCCCTCTAAAAAAAAAAACAGAAGTAAACTGCTAGGCTTGTATTTTAAGCACTCAAGTAATACACTGATTTACTTTCACACTCTTCTTGATTCAGAACAGGGAGCAGTTTATCCTTGTTTATCACATCCCAGGGAATCATCACACCGGGGGATCACATATGCACTATCTGCCTTGTCCCAGTAGTGCCATTTTCAAGAATATTCACATATTCCTTCAGAAAGTGATGTAGCCTGAGGGGGGCAGGCTCTTACATGAAATGTGGAAGGCAGCTGTTCAAATCCCAAAGTACAGTAATAAAAAAAATTACAGGAGCCTGGCTGGATCTTCTTCCTCCGTGCCAGAGCACTGATACCTTGGCTGCTTTTCTTCGTGTACCTTTAATGCTCCTCAGTTATCCCAAACAAAGTAGAATTCTTCATAATAAGGAACAATGATAATACATTTCATGGCAAAATAGGGCAAAAAAAGAAATCTCATTGTCCCATAATCTGCATATTTTGCTTGAAGGCAATATCCCTTCTAGCAGAAGTTGATATTGCTGCTTCTCTGCAGCCAGGCTATCTGGGTTTTTCTTTCTGTCAGGAGAATGACATAAATCTGCCTTGTTACAACTAATTGCATGTATTTGTTTCTATCCATATAAATGCCAGCATCATTTTACTGTGTTCCTCTTTGCAGCAGTGTTTACTGCTTGCTTGATCACTGCCAGCACTTTGCTTTGACTTTTCTGTTCCTTTTATCACCACATTCATTCAACATTTACACAATGTTTCCAAGCGCCTCATCATTCTTGTTAGCATTTCATCTTCCCATTCTGTGCTTTCTATAGCTGTACCAGCTGTTTCAGTTTTGAGATGCAGTGCAGTCCCTGAAAATGGACATGGAATTGCAGCTAAGTCTTCCCAGCTTGGAACAGGAGGGAAAGATTACCTCATGTGCCTCTGGCCTGTTTGTATGTCCTAGTGGGATGTGTGGGGTTCTTTTCTGAACAGCATAATATATGTTCATCTTACGACTCACTGTAACTATCAGTTTCCTTCTTCTGTAGAATTACCACCTAGCCAGGTACTCAGTTTGTATTTCTGCAGTGATCTGGCTCCCCGAAGTGCTCATTTGTGCACTTGTCCTCGTCAAATTGAGGTCATGAACAATTTGAAATCTACACAAGTCCTCCAAAAAGTGATAATTCAAGGTGTCTCTGTGATACCTGCAAACTTGATGAGCATATTTTCAATTCCACCAGATGAGTTAATGATTAAAATCAAAGTTCCTAGAGCAGAACTCTGGGAAGTCCTTCATTTGAGAGCTCTGCAAGCTTGCAAAGAGTTGAATACCCATAGGAGTTTCATTTTACAGTCTTCATTTTCATAGTGTTCATATGAGGATGTCATGTGAACATGTAGAAAAAACCTCATTTAAGTCAAGTGTTTCCTGCTTATTCTCCTTATATTTTGCTATATTTCTGCTTATTCCATAACCACCTATTATGGTAGAGCAAAAAATCCATTTTGCACAGCTTAGTCATGAATGTTTTTTAACAGGAACAAAACTACTCCATGTTGGCATTATTGACCCCTTTGTATTCTTACAGGTGTACACAAATATTGTATCATTTTCCAGTATTTTCACAGAAAGTTAGGCTGAACTTCTCATCTGCAAGTCCTTCTGTTTCTGCATTACATTTGCCCATCTATACTCCTCTGCAAGCTCACTCATCTGTGGAGGAATGGCCCTTGGCGTATTGGGACCATTCCAAAGCAACTCCGCGTCACAGTGTGGTCAAGGCGGAGCCCACACCGTGGTGCCTAAGCTCCTATTGGCCCCCCGTTCTCTCCTGATCCACCCTCATTGGACTGTACCTGATCACCCCATTGTGTGGCCCCTCCCTCTCGGTATATGTAGCGTAACCTCCGCGTGGTCGGGGCCCTTCTGGCCGGCTCTCGGACCGTGGTGGTATCCGGGACCATGCCGCCACCGGGACCATGCCGCCACCATAA
>VWZT01004138.1:0-24386 GCA_013397055.1 Pachycephala philippinensis
CAGGGCTGCTCTCGGTCTGTCCAACCCCCCCGCCTGTGGTGATACCGGGGGTCGCCCCGACCCTTCCACTCGGCCCCGTCAAACCTCAGCAGGTTCCCAAGGGCCGCACTCCTCGGGCTCGGCCGCACTGGGGGCGCACCCGCAGCGCCTTATGGGGCCCTCGGGGACCCCGGCTCCCGGGGCTATTTCCCGAGGGCTGACGGACAGACGGAGGGACAGACAGACAGACAGACGGCAGGGATCCATCCCCTCGCGCGCGGCACGTACCTGCACGTGCGCGCCGCCGCCGCCCGGAAACGCCGCCACTGCCGCAAACGCGGCTGCCTGCCGTAAATGAAAGGGCGCCTGCCGGCCGACACTGTCGCGAACGGCTTTAAATTCCCGCTGGAGCCGTGCGCTGTGAGCGTGTATCCCACAGGAGCGTGGGATGGGCGCGACACCGACTGGAGGGCTCTCCCTATATACAACGTGTATAACAACGTGTATCTTTCACAATAACCTGGCACGGATGAACGCCTTCTATCAGGAGAGCCCGTGTTATGGATCGATCGGGCTCCTCTGGGCAAGGGGAGAAAGTGTAACCCCACAAAGAAAAGTGTGACCCCAACAAGCGCTTCCTTTTAATCATTTACTTCAAGGGCTTTGCTTTTGTTATCTCGTCATACACTTACCATAAAACCAGTTAAGGCAGGATCTTTTGAATAGATCAGAGTTATCAGTTAATAGTTGAGGGTCCTGTACTTTATTTCTAAACACACTTTAAAATATTTTTCTAGTGGTTAAAAATTAAGCAGAAATCTAACAGCTGACATTCAAAAGAATCCCAGCCAGAGGAATTTGTCTAGGAAGGGAGATACAATTTCATCATGCGAATGCTCCCAATTTGCTTGGTTTTCTTGTGTCTCTTTTGTCTTTGTGGATCAGAGGTAAGATATGCTTTATTGTGTTAGCAGTAATTTATTAAAACATTTAACAAACAGTTTATTGTTATAAAAGCAAAACCAGTTGATTTTTTTTTTAAAAGTTTCCTTCCATAGTATTTGTGTTTCATTTGTTTTAGCCCAGCCTGAATGTTTGAAGTTTGCTCTTTCTCTTTCATGTTTCGATTCTATCTGGGGCTTATGCTAACAGCTTTCTGGAAAATACTTTAATCATGATCCTATCCCAAACCAAATTTGTAAGCATGGCTGAGCACAGAAAGGTGCTGTAATTTTCCCTGCCTCCCTTTTTTGAGCAATAGGATTGCAGCCTTGTAACATAGCAGCATGGTATGTCCCACTGCCAGAAGGTTTGCTGCGGATTGTCTTCGGGCAGAAGTGTCCGGGAAAGCCAATCTGGGCTGAGCATTCAGCACAACCCAAGTCTTTCAGAGAAATCCGGAGATAAAAATCAGCACCTGTTGTTCCCGGTGAGGAGGAACACCTAGCACAATATGGGAGTTGTGCCAAGCCGGATCTGGCTCGCAGTTCGGATTCTACTGACCCGAGAACAGCAGGAAGAATTTAATAAGATTATACAACTGTGAAAATGAGAGATACTGGATTAAATTCTGCTCCAACAACATCCTCACTGACTTTACTGTGCCAGGATTTCCTCATGAGAACTTTAAACTTCAGCTCTGTTGATTCAGCTGACACAGTCAAAGCTGATAAATCACATTTGAGGACTAAAGTTTTTCTCCCATTTTTACAAAGAGCCCATCCATATATATTTTTCATGTTTCATCATTCATCCTACCCACAGATCTTAGTAAGCAAAAGCACTCAACCAGCACCGAAGTCACCAGGGAGCTGCACAAACACAGGTGCAGAGCCACTCACCCAGAGGCCAGAGGGAGGGTCAGAATCTGTATCTGCAGTCCAGTGATGGCCAGCAACCACCCTGCAGATCCACTGCTCTGCAAGATACAGGAAAAAACCTGATAAGGAAGAGCATTCAATTTCCAAATTGCTTTCAGATACTTGTTAAGATACTTGAGATACTTGTTATTTGAGCAGTCACATGGACTCTGCAAAACAAATCATTAATTATAGATTTATTTGCTAGTTAGTTGTTCATATTTACTAGTGATATTTAAATCCAAAGTCAACCAGGCCAAGAAAACAAATCTTAGGGAAAAAAAACCTAATTGCTATTTTTGTTCATTTTCTGGTGCTTAAATTCCCTTATGTTTTCATCTGCTTACAGTCTCATTACTGGGATGTATTATCAACCAGTGCCTTTAAAAATGTTTATAATCTGCTCTGCACTTCAGTTGATGTTTGAAAAGTAAAGAGTATAAAGTTTGTGGGAGATCAGTAAGAGTGAACATCACACCAGGTAAATGATCCAAAAAGGAAAAAAGAGTTCAGGAAAACTGAGAAAGACAAGGTGGCCAAAGACAAGGGGATAAACACTATAAACGGTATTTAGCAACTTTTGGTTAGATTGGAAAAGGCTTACAAATGGACACTTCGCTGAGGTCAGTGAAGGGATCTGCAAAACTCTTGATGCAGTCCCTAATCTTTCTTTTATTTTAATTTTTTTTTTTGTGCCTTCTAGAATGCAGCATCTAATGCTGAAGAAAACCACCTTCAACAGGTTAAGCCTGCCCAGCCAGCTGAGCAAGACACCTACCTCATAGGAGAATGCTTAAGCAACCAATACACCCACAGGTCCTGTAAAAAAGTTTTTTGTCAGCCTTGGGAACGATGTGTGGAGGGAAAATGCCTTTGTAAGCTTCCCTACCAGTGCCCAAAGAACGGCTCTGCAGTTTGTTCCACCAGTGGAAGGAACTTCCGTACCTACTGTCAGCTGAAGAGCTACGAGTGCCAACAACCCAAGGCAAAGTTCCTGCACAAGGGAACATGCCTGCCTCGAGGTATTAACACTTCCTTTTCCAAAATTTGTCAGTCATGGGTGGCTAAGGAGATGCTTACACTATTTGCAGCTCAGAAAGTCTGTTCATTTTCTTGCACTAGTAACAACATGAAACAGAAAATGAAAAGTCACTGAAAATGGACAGTATCTGTTGATTTTCATGAAAAAATTAAGTGATTGACAGGCCCAGGTCATCCTCCTGCTGGTTTTGCTACGCAGACTGCTGCAGGCATTTTGCCACACGAGTCATAAAAGCGGGATCTGGCCCTCTCACTTCAATTATTACTGGTTGGTTATCAAAAGTCCCCTAAATAAGGTCATTATACTAAAATGAAACCTGTTCTTGGTAGACTTTCAGGTGCTCTTATGTACCCATTACCCTCATTTGTCCTTAAGCTGGCATATTCTGAAAAAGTAGCAGGCTCAAAGACACAAAGTCAATCCTCAGAAAATTCAGGACTAATATCTGAAGCTTCTGAATCCCAATCTACTGTTCTTTCCATACGAACTTTGGCTGTAAATACAAAATCAGTCCTGATTTGGTTTTGCGCTGTCTTTTCACCAGATACATCTATATAATATGATTCTGTTTGGGAATTTTTTTCATTTCTCTCTTTTTTATTTTTTAAGAAACATTTTCAGTCTCTCTGGGTCATGGAGATTCAAGTTTGCTTCGAGTAAAACCTGTGAATCACGAGGAAGAAAGTTTTGTATGCGCTAGTGAGTGGACTATGAATGAAGCAAATGTGGCTTGCAGGCACCTTGGCTTTGAATTGTAAGTTTGGGGAATTTATCTCTGGATAACTGCAAGGGATCTGAAAAAGTAGTGATGCTTACAGAAGTGTCAGCCACAGCCAACAGTTAAGACAGAAAACTCATGAACAGTGTATTGGCTACAATATTCTGATAAAATTTCTTAAACTGACACCTGAGAAGGAGAGCCAAAACAGAGATTTCTGTGTTCTGTTACAGGTTACAACTATGCAAACCATAATTGTTTTACTTTAAAATAAAGCTGATGACCAACGTGGAGGTGTTCTCTCAGGCCTGTGTTAGGGAAAGTGCATGGATGGAGCATCCCCAGGTAGCTCTGAGCAATGATCTGTGTGCAGAGAAAGGTTTCTCAGGACAGCTGACAATAGGGTACAGCTCTCTTTTGCCACTTACACCAGCCAGACTAACAAGAACCTGAACATGGGGTTTTTTCCTTCACCCCTTGACCCCACTGGCACTGCTTTCTCTGGCCCCAGGGATGGCTGAAGCCCCACAGAACTTGTTTTTTTTCCTGTGACCACACTGATGACCCAAATTGCATATTCAGCTCCTCATAAAGAGTCACCTCTATATCCTGTACATAATAATTTTACACCTGTACAACTAATTTAACTTAGGTAGAGTTGCCTCCCCAACCTTACAACCTAGTTATAAATACTAAACAATAAAAGCAGTGAACAATCCATGGTGAAATTATATAATTTGTTATTGTTACTACTACTACTACTACTACTACTACTACTATTATTATTATTATTATTATTATTATTATTATTATTATTATTGTTATTATTATTATTATTATTATTTGTATCTTCACAGAGGTGCTGAATATTACCAAGCCAGTTCCAGCATCACAGAATCTGCCTTAAATTCATTACACTGTCTGCAAATAAGTTGCAGGGGCCTAGAGACAAGTCTTGCTGAATGTCACATAGAGATGAAATCAAGAGATAGTAATGAGGGACTTGTTAGTCTGCAGTGCCATGAA
The DNA here is from genome assembly GCA_013397055.1 of Pachycephala philippinensis. Classification (NCBI taxonomy): domain Eukaryota; kingdom Metazoa; phylum Chordata; class Aves; order Passeriformes; genus Pachycephala; species Pachycephala philippinensis. Next base: position 4,625 of record VWZT01004138.1, read on the forward strand.
AATCTCAGAGGTTAGTAGTTCTTTTTAGTTTAATATCTATTTGGTGGTTTTACATTTTAAGTTTATTTTAAATAATGAGGACCTAGTTTGCTGAACTGTCAGCCACAGAAAACCTGCACTGAAACCTTTTGATTATTTTAAATCATAATTTTGCAGACTTTAAGACAATTGAGGCAATCTGGAGTCAAGACAGTCTTGAGTTTGCAAGTTTGAAAAACCACTGTTGCTCCTGAAGTATTTTTACATATATTTCCCCAAAGGAAAATTATTTCACCTGTGGTTCTGTTTGTTCCACCATGCCTTCCAAGGGTACCAAGGTATATTGTATCCCCTCTCCCGGGTTAACTGGTGAGCAGACAGGTGACAATGCCGTGCTCACTGTTTGAGGGAGATCCATTAGCACACCAGGAGCACTGCAGCCAGGGAAACATGACTATGGTGAAACTGCTGGTGTCTCCTGGGGGGTTTAGGACTCCTCAGTTTCTCACTGATAAAAGGGGAATCAAGGCCTTGTTTAGAATTCTAACAGCTTTTCATTCTCTGTAGTGAGCTTTCTTTGGGACTGGTGAGCATCAGTCTGAGATGCTGCTGACTAGAACAGCTATGAATCATCTCAGGTTTCCCTCACAAAAGTAGTTATTCACAGACTCTTCATGAGTTCTTTCTAGAGGGGGAACCTCCATAATCCTAATCCCTTGAATTATTTACAGTGGGTTTGAACTGATCATTTCTGGTTTAGTCCTTGCCAGTCCTTTCATTAGAAGAAATTAAACTCCCTTTTGCCAGGCTACTGGAATTTGGAGGAAGAAAATAAATGGTCAAGCTGAAACCCTGACGAAAAGGCAATCAAAACAATAAAAAAAGATTCCTATTTGCCTGACTGGGCCCCAGCATACCTACTGCTGATAGGCCAAACTGCTGACAGAATCAAATATGCAGGCAGAGTATTTCCCTGGGCCATTATGAACCTACAGTCAAGTCCACACTAACTTCATTTTCATCTTGCTGCACAGCTTGTTCAGATGGGGAGTTTCACTGTGTCAACAAGAAGTGCATTTCTCTGAATAAAACCTGTGATGGAATCAATGACTGTGGAGACCTGAGTGATGAACTGTGCTGTAGAGGTAATAATTTCCTTTATCAGATGTTTCAAAATCATTTCAGCAGAAAACCACCCACAAAAAATTTTTACACTGGTGTAACAGCTAAATTCTGTTTTCTAGTAAGTCACTACATTAGAGCAATCAAACCATAGTTTATGTATAGGGAAGTGCAAAAAAAAAAAGGCATAAAATACCATTTTGAAGCAGGCAAGTGATCTCTTGAGAATCTGGATTTCCTCAGAGGATGAGTAAATACAATGAGATTATTTAGGAGGCTGTTAAAAATTGATACAAAAAATGAGTCTTGTTAGAATGAAAACATCTTTTTACTTAGAAAAAATCAATAGTAATTAAACAACGACAGTGGTTTTCCAATGAAGTATCTTTAAACCAAAGTAAGATCTCTCTTAAATTTATTAGTAATGCAAGATCATCCATGGAACTTCTGTGAAGAGTTCCTGGCACATTGCTTGTCAGGAGCAGTCATTCTTTCAGCACCTGCAATCCCAGCTGCAAAAATTCTGATTAGAAATGAGGAATGGATCCAGCATGACCTGAATGCAGGAGAATACTTCCAAAATTTGGGTTTCGGGTGCCAAATGCAAATGTGGGTTACAAATCCCATCATTACCCTTCCATAACCTTAATTTTGTAGTGTTACAATTGTAAGTCAGTTTAATATGATCATTGTGGAAACACAGTCACAGTCAGTAATTTTAGAAAAAAAATAAATACATGTGATTTCATACATCTAGTGGACATTTATTCGGATTCCACATGACAAAAATAGTGCTGTTTCAGCTGAATGGGCTGAAAACAATGCTTCCTGAAATCAAAATAAGTATTTCAACTGAGTTCAGTGGTCTTTGGATCATATTGGGATATCTGATACTTTTAGAGAACTACCATATTTTCTATTAAAGACAAATACCTTAAATAGTAGATTGACATGAGATTTTAAATTGACTCAAAAGACCCTGCTTTGCTTTTGATAACATTCAAAGGGATCACAAAATTTAAAAGGAAGGGGGTTCTCAGGTTTATAACAACTTTTCATATAACTAAGAATTTTAGAAGTAAATTATTACATCCAGTATCTTCCTAAAAGGACTCTTGATTCCTAACCCTGCATTTAGGCATTTAGCTCATTCAACCAAAACTCAGGTTGGTCTCTCATTTGGCGGGGTGAGATTTGGCACAAGCATCATCAGTTCCTCATTTGAGGTGATCAGTAATGCTGGCAAAATTGGAGGTCTTTTGGCTGAGGTTGAGTGTGGACATGTTACAGATGAAACTGGTACAGACTGACACCAAGTCTAGCAGTACAGTACAGCAGTGGTAACAGAGATCCACATTTTCCAAGTCTTATAACTTCAAGATTTAAAGTGAAGAGAGCCAAGTATTCATTTTGTTTACATGCACAGAGCCTGCTTTTGTAACCTCTTTATGAACAACCAGGTCCCCTGTAATATGGATATACATTTGGTTGATATTTTAAAAAGCTCTCTGATAGTGTGAGGTGTTGAACCAAATGATCCCATGATTTACATTTGTAATTCTCCTGTGTTACAGAGTGCAGAGGCAACAGTTTCCACTGTCGGTCAAATATCTGTATTCCAAATAAGAATGTTTGCAACAAAGAAATGGACTGCCTCACGGGAGAGGATGAAGCTCGAGTCCTCTGTGCAGGTTTTCTTCTGAAAGATGTTTTTGTTGCTTTCCTTTCATTCAGCTCAATTTTAACTAAAGGCTACACAATGCACATTACTGTATTATTTATTATGCAAGAATCAGTCTTCCCAATGTTACGTTATGCACAGGAGGAAGAAAAGGTCATAGAATATTCTTTCCTTTCTCTCTGAAAAGGAATGACAAGAAAACTAAAGGAAGGAAGAAACAGATGATATTTTGGGAAGCTTAAGGCAGATTATGTCTTTTGTTTATGTGGCCAGCTATCAAACCAGTATCCCCTAAGAAAGCGTAGAGAGGGCGAGCCCGAATACTTCTCTCACAAATGAGGAGTTCAACTAGTTTGACAAATAATAGTATAATAGTTCTTCTGTGTGGTTCCCCTCTCTGTTGAAAAGATTATGTTTTGTTTGAAAATTAGAATGTTTTCCTTGCTCTCATGAGAGACAAAATCTAAGGCCAAAGAAAAGTAAAAACTATTGGTAAATGGTAATTAGTACAGGTAACCTGAACTCTAAAAGTAAACATTACTGTCAGTGACATGAGAACAGACACAATGCTCAGTCCCCGTTTAGGGACTGAATTCAGTGGGCATTTTGTTTGAATAAAAGCTGACAAACCAGATTCAGCAAGCATTTAATTTACCTCTCATGTTGAATATCCTCCCTTACCCTGTTAAAGGAGGCACACAATACCCAACAGCATAATCTAAATTGGGGGAAAAAGCCAAATAAAAACCTGTTACTTAATGCTCCTTTGGGTTTTAGAAAGTTTCAAAGGTTGATGGGGCAGGAGGAGAAATTTCAGTTGTTTCTGGTGGAGGAGAATGGGACATATCTTTAGGGATCACAAACAAATAAAGGGTAGTTTCTCAGTGTTTACTGGCAGAAGGGTTCCCTAGGCTTGGAAAGCGAGTAGATGTTGTGTAGTTATGAGGGAGTATCTGCTGGCTGTAGGTCATTTTCAGGCTGACGCAGCCAAACAGTGATTAGCAGGAAAGGAAACAGCAGGCACCAGGCTGGAGAGTATTGCTCTCCATGAGAACAGGATGCCCTTATGCATTTAAAACGTGTTCCACAATTTCAGCACACAACCATACATTCAAGTAAATGTTTGCCAATAATCTTAGTATTTTGTTACTTTACTATAGGCAAAGAAGAAGTTGCTGAAAATGACAGTATGGATGAAGGTAAGTGTAATTAGCCCTCCAAAATCAACAGCATACCCTCTTATTAGTGACTTTCTAGCTACCAGCCAGCTGCTCAGATCCAGAACACTCAGATATTTGGACTTTGTGATTTACTAATGTACACTCTGGGACTTACTGTTTGTCTTTTCAATGATTTCATGAACCCCCTAATAATTCATCCTGGCTGAGGACCTACATCTGCATGTTTTGGCAACTGGTGGACTCTCAGCTGAGGTAAACAGCAAATCTAGGGGAACATCCTTAAAATTATTTACCTGAATGCAGGCAGCATTGGAAAATGGAGAGAAGTAATGTGATGATAAGATATAAGCAATTTTCAAAGCAAAAACAGATGCCAAAATTTTTGATCTTTGTTTTCCTGCTATTTCAGCTACTGGCATATTCACATCACTCAGATTTTCAAGATAAAGATGAGCCTGTCTCCAAATAGAGAGAATGTATACCTGAATTCTGAGATACATTTTTCCTTTTTGTTAAAGAAAGAAAAATGATAAAGACACTTCTTCCCCAAGTGCACTGCGGTGTTAGAAATCACGCACTAACTCGACGGAAAAGAATCATAGGTGGAGAGATTGCAGGAAAGGTAAAAAAATAACCTTACCAGATGTGAGTTCATTCAGCATTGATTTAAATCGGTATTATTTGCCTTCTGTTAAACTTAAGGACATAACAAAATCAGCTACAACATTTAGGTCGTGTTTTGCAGCAGAAGTGGCATTGAATTGAATGAAAGTAGAGAAGCAGAGTTTATAAAGTAAAATATGGAGTTACAAAATTGTGCATTGTAGTACAAGCAGACACTGAAAATTACTCAGAAAAACAATTAATACTACAGCTAAAAATAACAATTCTGGAAAAATGGAATTAAAATTTGCATCTTTGAAACAGAATACAGCAAAAATGTATTCAAAGCAGGTCAGACCCTACATCTGTTTCTCTGACTACAAGGGGTTTCATGACTGAAAGCTGGAGGGAAGGAGGCATTGCACCAAGTCAGAAGATTGAATAAAATTACTGAATTTTAGTATATAAATCCTTTATATCTGACGGAGCCCAATTTGCAACTTCTGGATAGCAGATCTTTTATTTAAAATCAGACATAGTCAAGGAGATTAGGTGATACCAAGACATGTTTTTCCCTTTATGCACTAAAAGTTGTACAATTGTAATGTTTTCTTGTCATTTGTGTTTGTTGATTGAATAGGGTGAATTCCCTTGGCAAGTGGCAATTAAAGACACCAGCAATGAAGGTTCAACAGTGTACTGTGGAGGGGTTTATATTGGTGGCTGTTGGGTTCTGACTGCTGCTCACTGTGTCAGGTAAAAACAACAAACTCTGAAATTATTTTCTTACTGCAAGGCAGAAAGATTAATTCGGATATTACTGCCCTTCTCAGCTACCTGTTTGTTAATTTCTATTTGTGTGTTGAAAGGAACGGTTTAAAACACTGACTCACCCATGTGAATGATGAAGAAGATTCAGAGAAAATAGAGTGTTTTGGCAGTGAACAGAAAGATAAAAAGTAATGATGAGTCTGAATAGACATGGCATACTTCAGTCATATAGCAGACAGGTAGAAAAGGTTCATTGTAACCACTCTGCTTGAAATTAAATACAAGGGACCTCTTCTCCATCTCTGCCTTGGGGAAGTCCAGGATCTGTTTCCAAAGAATGTCCCTGCGGTCATATATTCCCCAGAACAAGCCAAGAGCAGACATGTAAGATTTGCCAGTCCCATCCACATCTGCTCACTCTATTATCAGAGCAGCATAAACACCTGGTTTCTTTTTGTCACAACACTACAGAGCCTGGCTTTAACATCATTTTCTGCATTAGTTGCAGTACTCAGCATGTGTCACCTGTTTTGAATTTGCTACACTTCAGAAAAACCTGGGCATTAAGTCCGCAAAGAAAATATATATCTAACGTGAATTTTTATTCTACAGAAACTTTGATAAAATGCAACAGTTTACAGCTTTAAACCAGTTGAAATGTAAGTGTTTGTGTTTATTTGGCTGTTTTTTTCCAGGGCAAATCGAGTCCATCTCTACCTTGTCTGGGTTGGAATGTTGAACACAATAGCGTATGACAAAGAGACAGACACTTTCAAACTAAACCAAGTAATAATTCACGAAAATTACAATGCATCAACTTATGAAAATGACATTGCTCTGCTGGAGCTGAAAGGTTCTGGGCATGGAGAATGCTCCCTGGAAGACATCATACCTGCCTGCGTCCCCTGGTCAGAGTACATGTTCAAGACTGGTGACAGATGCAAGGTTTCTGGATGGGGACTAGAGAAAGGTATTTCGTTTAGTGCTTGCTACAGGAATGTATTATTTGTATAACTCATTTTCTAATTGTGGTGAGTTTTTATTTTGAAAAAGCTGAAGAATAGTTGTGCACAAAGCAGTCAGAAGAGCCTACAGAAAACATAGGCTGTGGTTTGGCACTCAGGTATCACTGTTGGGTTCTCCTTTCTGTACTGCTTCCTCTGCTGTTTCAGCCACTTAGTAGATTGATATGGAGGACATCCCTGGATGAAAACTACCCCAACAGTAAGAAATTTTCTTTTTTTCCATATAATAATTATATTAGCTGTGGAGACCTGTTGACAACATGTAACAGATGGTGTTTGGTAGCTTACAGGGGCCCACAGTCACAGCCTGTCCTCTGTCCCCTTCCCAACAGGATCTGAGCAGTCATGAAACTCAGCACATCTTGTCTCTGCCATGCTTGGGTTTAGCCCAGAGAAGCTTGCACAGGGACAGATAAGCCAAGTATAATCATGCTTTCAAAGTTTTGGGAAGCATTTGTTTTGTATCACAGCGTTACAGCCTGGCATTGGAGCTGGTTGTGAGGCTTCTCTTCTCCATACTCAGTAGCATCCACCCTGCAAACACAAAGTTGGGAATTGCTAGCAAACAGAGAGAGAACAGGACAGAGCATCTCTTTAGACTTGTAATACATAGTTCACCTGTATCTACAGTAACAGCACCACAAAGATAGAGCCGAGTTGGAAAAAAGGTAACATCTCCATTTCACAGAAAGCAATATACCAGTTTCCAATGCCTTGAAACCTTGATATGGAAAACCCAGGGGAAAAAAACCCTGAGGAAAACAAGGAAATGGAAAGGGTGAAAATGTCACAACATGAAAGTACTGTAGTTAACACTGCAATTAAACCACACTCCTTTTATTTTTAAATATACAGCCAATGTACTATAATTCATATGGGGTAAATGTTAGTGGCAGTTTAAGGTTTCTGGTTTATAATACTGAAGATAATATTCTGTAAATAAGTAAATAACTTTCAAATTATTACATTAAATGTGTCTAATGTGTACTTACCATTTTAAATTTTGAAAATATTTTTTTTCTTTTCTAGGTTACACAAAACAATTTATCCTCAAGTGGGGAAATGTTAATTTATTTCACAATTGTTCTGAATTGTATCCAGGACGATTTTTTAAAAAAATGGCATGTGCAGGTAAGCAACAATTTTCTTACTATAATTTCTCTATGATCAAGCTCTCAGTTTAGGCCAGACATACTGGCTGGGAATCTTCTAGGCTTAAGGAAGACAACAAACCAACTACCACAATACCACTGTTGGCAAAATGTCAGCCACTGGAGCCTGTAGCATCCACCATTATACACCTTTTCATAAAAAGAGTTCAGATGACAGCACGACAAGTTACTATGATTATGTGGGCAAATTTTTGCATGTAATTTGAGTTATGTTTTCTAAATACACAAGCACTCTACAGCCTACTGAACCTCCTACCTTTACTGTATTTGATTCTGATTCAGCAGCATATTTAAGCAATTGTCTGACCTAGAACACACAGCCTGCTGACTGTAATGTAACTATTCATCTGCTTAGACATTTGCCACTACCACACTGCATCCCAGGAAAATACAGCTAGTTAGTCTGGCCAGGAAACTGGTTGTCACTCCTAGTATTAAAATGAGGATTTTGAATACACACTTTTGCTTCTAAAGTGACAAAAAATGTTGCCAAATACATGACTTAAAAGAGCAGTGAGTATTCAACTTACAGGGCAGATGGTTTCAACTGTTTGTTAAATCAAAGAGTAAAGACAATCTTTAAACAAACTACTCGACAAGAAAATAAAAACCAGATATAAAAGTGAAATCATTTATGGTAAGTTCAGCATGTCATCTGTAAGATAATGGGTTTATTTACTGCACCAGTTCTGTAACTTATCTCCTTTTTCTTCAATATATTTCAAGTGATCATACTTTACCATGAGGGGACAATGACAGTACCACGAGACACATTCAGAAAGGGGGTATCTGGGGTTAACTTCCTCTCCCTGATGCAAATAACAACTTTAAGGGCTGGTATCCACAGGAGTTAGTAATACAAGTATTAATTAAACTGATTAAAGGCAATAAAATCTTGTTTCATAGGATTAGTAATCCCAACTCTGAAAAGTTCACATAACTCTTTCTCAGTAATGTAGAGATTCAGAAAAGAGGTTACATTTTTAAAAGCTTGGGGACTTGTGCTTTGAATGGGCTCCTTCATATTAGGACAGTCAACCAAGCAGAGAAGTATAGTAAGGGTGTTAGAAATTAATAAACTTTTACTGAGTATATAGGAAAACAGCAAAAATCATATTCTAGCTCTGTAGCAGCATTTCTGTTTATATCACATCCACCTTGATTCATTTTTTTCATGAGCACTTATATTTGCTGCCCTGCAAACGAGTAGGTTTGTGAACACTGAAGCATAAAGGGCACTGGATCCTGCACACTTGTGCCTCAGGGCTGCTACCTGGTGTTCCTAAAGGTGCTTCCTGAGACCGACCGTGCAGTGGGGGCACTTAAAACAGTTGCTCTCCCTCCCATCCCAGGATTCATGTGCTCTCCTTCTTGTACCTGCCCATCTGTTTTCATAAAGCTGGTAAAGAAAATAATTGTACAGATTAAACTGGACAATGCATAACTGGGTAGAGAGGACACCAAAGGCAGACACAGAGGTGTACACATATTATATCTTCACTTCCAAAGGAATTAGTCTACAAATCTTTTTACCTTGTTCCATTTTTATGGGCTACTTCTTATAGTAGAGAATGTGGCTGAATAGTTCTCTATTGCACTGGGTAAAACAAGACTGATGAAAAAGCAAATGAATATTTGGGCCAGCCACAAGTATAAAGAGAGGCCCTGAACTTGAAATGAGAAGTAACAGACTTGAAGAGGTTCAGAATCTCCTTTACCCGGTGACCATTAGGCAAACACCTGTCCGGAAGTGACACGGACCTGAAAAATCTCCTGAGCTCTGCCTTGTGTGCCAGCTTGTGTCATAACTTAATTTTGCTTTTTATTTCCTCTTCAGGTACTTACGATGGCTCCACAGACAGCTGTAAAGGTGATTCAGGAGGCCCCCTGGTCTGTTTTGATGCAGAAAACGTGGCCTACGTCTGGGGTATTGTGAGCTGGGGTGAGAACTGTGGGGAGGCTGGTCACCCTGGCGTGTACACACAGGTTGCCAGCTATTATGACTGGATTAGCCACCATGTGACAAGGGGTCTCATTTCACGGTACAATATCTGAAGCTTGGAAAATGAAATGCTTCCTTCATATCACCCATGCAAAAATAGTCCTTTTTCACAATCAGCAGTCGTGTAACTTAGCAACAATCAGTACAAATCTTTAAGGAACGTACTTTGAAAATTCTTAACACTCTGAATATCACAGTTTTGCAGAGCCTGTGGGAAGAGAATTTTACAGGCACCAGTCCACAGCAAAAGTCTCTAATAAAAGCAGATATTAAAATACCTTTTTCTTGTTATTTTGGGTTTTTGCCACTCTTCACATTGCATTTCAGTTGCGGTTGTTTATTTAGCTAAAAGGGACAATGATACTGGAAGCAGCTGTTGGAAAATGACTGCACTGGCAATATGTGAACTTCACAGAAAGGACAGCAGCCAGGCTGCTTTAAAGAGCTTACATCATCCCAAGGTCTAAGTCACCAGCAACCCTCAGGATGCTGCCTTGCTTGGCACTTGATTCCTCAGGCTTATTACAGAAGTAGACTTCAGCCCATCTATTAATCGACAGAGTGGCTGTGACCATGAGATTTGTTGTAAGGCAACAATTATTCAAATAATAAATCTGCTTATCTATGTTATATAGACTTAATTCTACAAAACCAAGTAGGAGATCTAAAGTTAGACTCTTTGCTGTCCTAAAGAAAACATCAGACTATACATAATACCCTCACATTCAGCAAGAGCTATGCACAAAAAGTGTGCACAAATTCTTTTTGAAGCAGTAGAATTTGATTTGTGGATTGGTACCATCAACACAAAACTCACATAGCTCCAGCCAGTTGTATGAAAACAGTCAACAGCTTTAGAACATTCTTCACTGTATTCTAATGACAAATACTTCTAATATCTATTTTACTTTATTCCTCTAAATGGATTATCCTGTTGAATAAATGGCATATGTTCACACAAACACAACACAGGTGTTGTGGTGCTATTTTTTCTATAATTCACCACAGTCAGACAACAACAATTTTTACATTTTCATTGACTTTTCTTCATCTTCTAGACTTGTAAAAACCCCACATCAGCATGACTTTGTAATGTAAAGACACCATCAGTCACCGAAATAATTAAAGTAAGGGTATTAATTGCTTCTCTTGACACACACACACCCTCGACAAGGTTTGCTATTTAGGAAAGCATTTAAGTATATTCCTACACAGAAATTATTTTGCTGAATCAGGGTCTTGGTAAAGAAAGCCTAAACAGGAAGAAGCTGGACAGGTGTACAAAGAGCTCCCGCTTCTGTTTGATTAGATTTTTCTGTGAAGAACTTTTTCCACCGATTTCTTCAGTTAACTACACATAATGTTAAATACGGAGACTGCAAATAAAAACCCCCAACACAGTAGAATATGTATCTTTATGCTCTGTCTGATCTGAAAGTCTCTTGGTTCTCTTTCCATTTCCTGTTCTTCTTTACACTAACTTTTGCCCTGAAGCCAAATATTACTATTTTCTGAAGGATTCCACACAACATCAATCAGAGTTTTCGTGACAAAAATTAAAACAATTTTCACGTGGTTCTACTTCAGCTCATTTGTGAAGCATCTAGCATTTAGATAGAAATTTTTTTTTAAATTCTCAAAACCAAACACGATGTTTAGCAAGCAAGCAAGTTCATTTTGGTCTGATTTTTCTTTTGAACAAACCAAGACTGGACTTTTACCGTTTAACAGACACACTTAAATTTTGCTCTGTTTTACAACCTCGCCGTGCACTTCTGACGATGCCGTGAGAACCCTCACACGTGTAAACATGACCGGGTCAGTTCCCTTCCCACCGAACATCACCATCACGAAATTCGGTACCTCCCGGGGCCCAAGGTGCGAAGGTACAAGGGCAGGCACCGCTTGTCGCTGCCCAGGTTTGGAAGGCCCCGCATAGCAGAGGGGGCAAGGCAGAAGGGACACGGCAGAGGGGACAAGGCAGAAGGAACACGGCAGAGCGGACACGGCAGCGGGGATACGGCAGACAGGACACAACAAGCGACACGCCGCGCTCCGCGGCGCTGCCATAGGGCGGGCGGGTAGGCAGGCCCCACCCCGCGGGGCGGGCGCACGGGCGGGGCCGCGGGGACCATGGCGGCGCTGGAGGTGGCCGTGGCGGTGGTGCCAGCGGGCCGGGGTGGCCGGGCGGCGGAGAAGAGGGAGGCTGCTTAGCGGGCTCGGCATGGCCCGGGCCCGGCTGTCGCTTCTGCCCCCGCTGCTGCTGCTCGTGGTCGCGGCCTGCGCCTGGCGGCCGGCGCGGGGCCAGGAGGCGCCGCAGACGCCGGACTGGCGGATGACGCTGAAGACGATCCGCAATGGCGTGCACAAGATCGACATGTACCTCAACGCCGCCCTCGACCTGCTGGGCGGCGAGGACGGGCTCTGCCAGTACCAGTGCAGCGACGGTGAGCGGGGCTGGCGGCGTGACCCTTGTCCCGGGCAGGGCGGCCGGGGCTGCGCTCCCGCCGCGGCCCAGCGCCGCTCCCGGGGCAGACCTCGCTGTCGAGTTCTTAGCGGCGTACATATCTATAAATACATGTGCGAACCTCGGCAGGGAAGCTCTCGTACGTGTATGTGTGCTTAAATACGTGTATAACGTGTGCGGAGCATGCATACACGTAAGCAGTTCTCCTGACGTGACTGTTAAATAGTTCCTTTTAAACGTCTCTAAGACGTTTGCCTTGGAGAAAGGCCTACTGCTGTCAAATATGTAGCTGATATGTTCAGGGAAAAACCCCGGAGTGGGAAGAATTGCTCCCTCCCAGCTGGTTATTTGCGGGTACTCCTGAGCATTTCGGTTTGGGGCAGAAAAGCTTAAATCTGAGCTATGGAATATGTTGTTCCAAAGTCACGCTTGAATAACAGGTTTTAATGGCAGTCGCGTTTGCCAGTGGAAGGAGTAGCTCCTGCTGTTTGTAAATCCTGCTGCTACCAGCAGAGGGCACCTGTGCTTCTTACCTGTGCTTCAGCAGCCTGGTTTACCTGAACAATAATTGAGGCAGCTCCAGTGGCATGACCAGATGGTTATTATTATGATCATCCTCATTATTATTACAATATTAGATTGCTATTATTAGGAGAACCCTGCTTGAGCAGGGCGTTTGGACCAGGTGATTCACTGTGGTGCCTTCCAACCTGACCCATTCTGTGATCACCTCCCCTGCCGTGCCCATCCCGGGTGCCAGGCAGGCAATGCTCCAGAAAGGGGATTTCTTTCCAGGCTTTTCACTGGCGCTTCAAGAGCACTCCAGAATGGGAAGCTCACATAGCCTGTCGTGGTGGAATCGTGTCACACCCAGGTTACTGTGTTGGATTATTTGTTAAGTCAGGAAGTGAGTCTGGTGGTGACACCTGGCTTGGCTCCACAGGCCAGGACACTGTGACATTTACACTGTAGAACATGCATCTTTCAAATGTGGGTTTTTTTTGTTTTTCTTCTCCATTACTTTTAATTGTAGACTCATTTGTTTCCAGTATTGAAATGAGCTGGAGGGTCATTTTTCAAATTAACTCCACAGTCTTCTTTAACTTGGGATGCAGAATTCCTTGGCTTGCTGCACTAGTGAGTGTTCAGGGAGATGTGACTTTAGCAGTCTGTACTAATTTAAGTTCTACTAATGTTACAGCTGCAGAAATAACTGTTTCAATCCAGTTAAGATAAAAAGCTCAGAATTACTGTTGATTGCATGTAAAGCATAGAAGTATTAATGAACTTACACTAAAGTACTCTGTTAATATACTCCTATATATTGCACACATAACCAACACATCGATTTTAGTAATTCTTTCTTCTTTTTTTTTTTTTTTAACTTGGGAAGCAAACTCTGACACTTGCTCAGGTGTCTTGTCCCCCTTTCTAAAAAAAAATTACTTAGTACCCCTAAGTTGTAATTTGGAAAGAATTGTTGATATGCACATGCCTGAATATATTTTAAGTTAAAACTATAACTGATACTATCTTGAGCCAAACAAATGTCCATGGTGAGTTTTAAAACTGCTAAAATCCTGTGCAAAAAAATCTTATTTGAGACATGATAAATTACCTTTTTCAGGATCAAGGCCCTTTCCTCGCTATGGATATAAACCATCACCACCAAATGGCTGTGGATCCCCTCTGTTTGGAGTTCAGGTATTTCCATTTTGGGGCTTCTTTGTACGTCTTTCAGACATCAGCTTTCCTCAATGTAGATGATTTTTTCCATCCCCCTTTCTGAGACAGCATCCATATACAAAGTCCCTGTTCTTATCAGTTCCTAACACATGCTTTGGTAACAACATGTGGGAAGTGTTAGTATTGTAAACGAACATAGCATAAACATTTTCAAATATTACAAGCATAAAATGTAATGTTGATGATTAATTTCTTGCGTTTTGAGTGTTTGGTTTAGTATTTTGTTTGCACAGTCTTGAAAGCATTGAATAACCGCAGCTGTGGCCCTGTGAGAGTGGAGGGTTTGGCTCTGACTCTTGCTGTCCTTACTGACACTAACCCATTTTCCTTAATGCTAGAAAGAAAATATGAGTTAGCTTGTTGTCCTCCAGCTTTGGGACTTTCTCTTGTTTCCCCCACTCTGCTGGGGCTGGGCAAGAGGTTGGGAGGGGACACAGCTGGGGCAGCAGACCCACACTGAACAGAGGGATATTATACTACATAGTGGTGCTCAGCAATAAAAACTGGAGCAGTGGGAGAAGGTGGGCAGGGGGTGGTGGTAGAGCTGTGTATGACTTCCAGGTGGCTGTTGGTCAGAGACTGGCTTAGTGTCCCCTCTGCTTTTGAGGTGTGGTAAATGCTTTTTACACTGCCTATTTTGGGACATTTTCTTCTTCTTTTATTCATCTATTAAACTGTCATTATCTCAACCCATCACATTAGTTTTTAATTTCTAACTGTTACAGTCTCTCCATAGGTTATATTTTTCTTAACTGGAATACCAATGGAGTGTGTGTCTGTGTGTTTTCTTCACAGTTTGACATCGGTATCCCTTCAATGACAAGGTGCTGCAATCACCACGACAGATGCTATGATACTTGTGGCAATAAAAAAAATGATTGTGATGAGCAGTTTCAGACCTGCCTCTCAAAAATCTGCAGAGACGTGCAGAAAACGCTTGGAATCTCGGAGAGTGTCCAGGGTAACTGTGAAAAAGCCTTTATTTCTTTTCAAGTTTAACCCAAGCTTAACTTGGCAAAGAATCTTTGTGCAGTGCAGCAAGGTCACATTTTCATAAGCTGATGAAAGATGCCTTGTTCTGTCCCTCTGCTGTGCAGCCCAGATGCTTGTACAGCAGAGCAGTGGCACAGCAAAGGAAAATGATCAGGGTTAAAACAAACTTTGAGTTAAGGTTAATTTTAACTTTAGGGGAAAAAATAATGCTGCCCATTTGGGAGTATGAATGTGGGAATACAACTTGATCAAAATGCATGTATAATTCTTGCATTTACTGTAACATAGCTGCAATATGACTGTTCTGCTGGGTGATTTCTAAACATCTGCATTGTGATTGCTAATAAACTGTAGGGAAACACAGAATCTTTTCCTGTGAAGAAATAAGATATTAAAATAATATACTGTCATAGTGGAAGTAGTTAATGCTGTCCCCTAGTGAATAAATGTTAGGTTTCTTAGTAACAGGCCGTATGATATTCCTTCTGGTGATTGGCCTGCATCTGATGGATACATGACATAACCACTTTTTAACTTGGACAATGTCACTTTCGCAGTAAATACTCCCACTGAGAGCAGTTAAGTTTTTAGAACAACGCTGTTTGAACTTTTCAAATTTATTTAACTGTAAATAAATTGTCATGTTAGTCTTTAGTGTCAGAACTGGCAAATATTTGTTCAGGTCTGTTGAGCTGGTGTTAAAGATAGCAACCTCTGCATAAACTGGGATGCAAAGAGTGAGGTAGTAAACCAGTTCTTTCATCTTTCCAAGACTCAGTATGAGTATGTTTTTAACAGAGATAACATCCCTCATACGATGAATTTTCATTTTGTTTGGCATATAAAAAATCTTGACTCAAAACTTAAATGACTCTCTGTTGGTTCAGTCTTTCGTTTGACAATCTACTTGCCATGCCCAGAGAAGATTGCTTCTTTCTTAGAGTCATTCTCAGTTTGCCAGAGTTTTCTCTTGTTAGTTTCATATTCCACTCAAAGAGTACTTTTAACTGAACTCTTCTTTGCTTGCAGCTTGTGAATCAACTGTTCAGCTGCTGTTTGATGCAGTTATCCATTTAGGATGCAAACCATACCTGGATAGCCAGAGAGCTGCCTGTATGTGTCGTTACGAGGGCAAGACAGATCTCTGAAAGAAGACACTGAGATCTCACCGTGTAGAATAAAGCCCAAGATTCAGCTGAAATGATGCAAAACTTTGGTTACAAACCTTTACTCTTTTCAGACAGTAATATATTAAATACTGACATGAATTTACTGGTTTGAAGATCACTACAATATTCATGTAAAAAAGAAACAAGTCGTCCTTCTCTCCATTTTATGCCAGAAGCTTGGGAACTGGAATTGCTTTCCTTTGGTGGATGTCCACCTAGGGCATGCTGTTGTAAAACATTGGTGCCATTTTAATGTTCCCAAGAAAACTAGATAGTGGGGACGTCAGAGGTACCAAAGAGTTATATTGAATTCTCAGGTGATTTTTAATACAGGTCAAATTTTAGGTTTACTAGCAGTTGAAGCATCTGATGGATTCCACAGGAAAGAGTGTGGTGTGTGTACCAATGTGACATCTCACATAGCCTGTACTTGTGTGTTTCTGCTGCAGTTGCCTTCAGTTCTCTCTGATGTATGTGGTTCAGCAGGTTTGTTGTTAAAAAAACAAGGAAAACACCCCAAGCCCATGTACGTGCACTACATATTTCTACCTGATTCTATATCAATGCCTTAATTCTGCTGCACTTTTCAGATCAAGTACGTTGATCCTTTTAAGGGCTGTCCAGTAAAATGAACAGTTTGCAGCCTAAGGATATACTTTTGATTTGACAAAATGGTGAAATGTAGTTTCTATGTTATTTTTTAAAAGTTCATCAAATGTCTGTTTTTGAATAAAAAATTTTGTGTTGTGTATTATATGCACAGAAAGGATATATGTACAAATATGTTGATTTATATTTGTTGTGGCACAGCTTGGCTACTGTATTCATCTTTGCTTTCATTTAGTCTGTTCTGATGAAAACTAAAAGCAAGTTCTACATACTTAAGATCAGTATGTCCAACAAACTTTTTTATTTAAGATGCCCTCTGTGAGGCTGATGGATATTTGAGCCTGCACCTGTTCCCTCTCTGACTTGTCTAGCTAAAATCACCTGATATCTGAATTATTTGGGGTTTGCTCTGTAGATAAGCTTTTGCTGCTTATCCACAGGTGTCAGTCAGTCAGTTAACTTCTGCATTAGATAATGCTTTGCTTTCATTAAAAAGCAATTCTTCTTCAGATATCCACAGGAGAGGAATGAAAATTAAAATATTGCATCTGTGAACAGGTAAAAGAAACTAAATGCATAAAATTCACTGGACTCATGGACTATAACATGATATAATTTTGTGTGGTTTTTCTTCACCAGTTGTGTTCTTGGTTTTTTTGTCACTAGAGGTTACTGTACATGACAGTGAATGTAAGGGCCTCATAAAGAAAAAGTTTCTGCTAAAGTTCTTTGGTCATGCCTCAAGGTTTCTTATTTGTGGATATGAAATAGCACTGCAAGAGAAGTATTACTGTAGAGTTTTACAAAACTTTGCTGGATGAACTTGTAGTTCCCCTAAATTTGATGACATTTATTTTCTACCATAGAATTGAAACAATTCTGAATTATCCTGGAATTCCATGGTTGTAACCCTAAAAATCTTTTTAATGTTAAAGCAGGGAACAGTAATGGCGTTGTTTGTTTAAAATGTCGAAAGTACCACAATGAGTCCAAACCACTTTTATTCAACTAGATGGCTTGTTGAGTTTGGTACAAATGGGCTTAAACTAGGTGCTGAAATGAATGTATGTCCTGGGTTTGGATGGGATAGAGTTAATTTTCTTCCTAAGTAGCTGGTGCAGTGCTGTATTTTGGGTGTAGTGTGAGAATAATGTTGGTAACACACTGATGATTTAGTTGTTGCTGAGCAGTGCTTACCTTAAATCCGGGATTTCTCAGTTTCCCTTACTTTGCCAGTGAGGAGGTGCACAAGAAGCTGGAAGGAAGCATGGCCAGGACAGCTGACCCAAACTGCCCAAAGGAATATTTCACACCATAGAGCATCCTGCCCAGTATATAAATTAGGGGGGAGTTTATATCCTGATCAGCCAGGAGGCAACTGACCGCTGCTTGGGGACTGGACAGGTGAGCAACTGTATTGTGTGTCACTTGTCTGTCTTGGGGTTTATTCATCTCTCTCTTTATCCTTTTCATTTTTATAATTATTTTTGTTTGTTTACTTTATTTCAGTTACAGAAGTGTTCTTACCTAAACCCATGAGTTTTACTTTTTCTGATTCTCTTCCTTGGCATCCCGTGTGTGTGTGTCTGTGTGTGTACACACATACACTTAGTCACTGGCTGGGGTTAAACCACAACAACACAGGAAATTTTCACTGTTGAAATTTTCACCTCCTTTACTGACCTGTAATTATACCATGAAAGCCTCCCAGAGTTTCTTTCAAACCATGTATAACACTAAAAAGAGCTTTAATACTGCTGGGTAGCACTTTGATAGTTCTGCTTGCAAACCACAGGAGGCATTTCACTTCTTCCAGGGAGTCTTTACTTTGAACAAGTTTTCCTGTAGCAGAAATCCTTGATGAAAGTTACCTGCAAGTTACACAAAATGCATTTTGTAGACCATAGCCCTAAAATGAAGGCTACTTACCCCCCCCCAGGGCTAACCAACCATTTAAGAACTTACATATTTTTATATATATGTGTGTAAAAATGTAATGCTTGTCCTGGTTGTGGCACAGGGATAGTTAATGTTTTCCTTAGGAGCTGATACAATGCTGTGTTTTGGATTGAGGATGAGAATAATGTTGATAAAACACAGCTGCTCCTACTGCCCTGCCAGTGAGGAGGCTGATGTGCACAAGGATTTGGGAGCGGACACAGCCAGGACAGCAGACCCCAGCTGACCCAAGGGATATCCCACACCATAGGGAATCATGCTGAACAATAAAACTAGGGGAGGGGAGTTGGCCAGGGAAGGGCACTGATCATTGCTTGGGGACTGGCTGGGCATTGATCAATGGGTGGTGAACAACTGTACTGTATGTCACTCGTATATTCTATTTTCCCCTCCTTTTTCTGTCCTGTTAAATTGTCTTTACTTTTTTTTCTGATTTTCTCCCGCATCCCACTAGGGAGAGTGAGTGAACAGCTCTGTGGCGTTTACCTTCACGCTGGATTAAAGCATAACAATACTATATTTAGCGGCTCATTTAACTCAATACCGCATATTTTTGTGTTCGGTAACACTGTACAGCACTGTGTCCACAATCAAACTTCCTTCTTCGGACTGCAGTTCTGATCCCTCCATAATGCCTTTTCCAAAAAATACCCACCTACCGGGGAGCCACTGCAACAATCTGAAAGTGTTTTTAAACATCTAGGCACGTCTCACAAAAAACCCTTTATATATTACAATGAGCTGGAAACGCACACCAGCCCAACGCTACCTGAGGCTGCACACACTGCGATCGAGTTACACACCGTGACTCATCGGAACACAGCGGCTGGGTCTGCTCTTAGCCTCCAGCAAAACAAAGCAGAAAAAACGTCTGTCTTACGAGGATCTAAGCGAACTGCTGGACCGAGGAGCACGGCGGAGTCCTAGATTTTGGTTCTACAGCTGCTACTTCACACGGGAGTCTTGCTGCCGGCGGGCTCAGGGGCAGCTCCAGCGTGAGCTGTGAGAGCTAGGGTTTGCAGTCGCAAAAAAAGGGAATCTGTTTTATAGGAGTCTGAATGTTACCCAGTATGAGATACAAAACTTGTGATAGTGTCATGTTGTAACTAACGTATGCACAAAGACAATTGAAACAAATTTTTATCTTGATCCAGCTGCCTACCGGCAGTCTGAGGGTAACAAGTCCGAACAAGGGAAAAACAAACAAAGGTAATTAAAAATACCCATGGCTCTTTAACCAAAGGGAGATATTCTGTCTAAACTCTTTACCCATGCAAGAAGCC
>VWZT01004144.1:0-60465 GCA_013397055.1 Pachycephala philippinensis
AAAGTGGGGCCCAGAGCCCCAAAGGAGCAGCCTGAGAGCTGCAGGCAATAGAATGTGTAAGTTACAAACAGGGAAGATGAGCAATGCTTGCAGAGCTAGAAACAGAGCAGAGCACAGATATCAGCTGCTCAGTCTTCCCCTGCCCTAAGAACTAACTGGTTCAACATCTCAATTACCAGGCGGAGCCATAAGGAATGCTGAGGTCTGAAAGTGTACAGTGGGACAGCCAAGATCTAAGGCACACCACGCATCGCTGCACCTTCAAGTTCAGGTCACGCCGCTGCTCTACCTCGAACATAACACTTTTTAGAAGAGATTAAAAAACCCACTTTTATTCTCCAATAGTCTTTGGAATGCATAATTCTGCTCCAAGACTTGAGAGCAAATTTCACTTAGCAATGTTCACAGGAATAGCAATAGCACAGGAATTGAAGCGGCAGGGGAGATCTATTACCACCTTTAGGTGCTCTCAGGACTATTTAACTCTCTTTACCAGAAACTGGGTGGAGCTCCCAGGCAGAATTTCACAACAAACCAAAAAGTTCAATTGAAGATAACAGAGCTGTTCCAGGGAAATCTAAACATCCCTCAGCTTTGTCAGGGAGAACAAAGACAGACATTGAATCATCAGACACTGCTAATAACTGTAATGATAGGCTCAGTCCTTTATTTTCAGATTTTCCTTATTTTCTTTAAGACTTTAGTATATCTATAATTTTGAACAATTCATTATCCTTCCCTCTGACATTCCAATTTTGTTGATTTCTTGGCTATCTAGCTGGACCTACTTACTGAAGTAGCAGCAATCTGTACCATTTATAAATACAAACACATAAATATATGTCTATTTTAACTTCCTCTGAAGTAATTTTTCATTGTAACTAGCTTTACAATGGCAATTCAATTTGTTTAATAGCGCCTGTGAGTTAATCAAAAGCTCTTAAAAGTTCAGTGATTACATAATTAGTAATTAAAACCGCCTTGGAATAATCACATTTAAAATACATCTATGACAATAAGAAGTTAGAACAGGTCTGTGAATTTACACTTTGGCTGTAGAGAAAAATTCAGACTTTTTTTTTTTTTTGCTATGGAAGGTTGCATCCCTGCTGCAAAAATACTGAGAAGTTGATCAGTTTTGGTACATGGTAATACCACATATTCTGTGCCACAGCTTATATTAGCACTTCTTGCTTCATCTGCCCACCGCTGTCCCAGCAGTTACGCCAGCAACTTTTAGGAGATTGTTTTAAATGTCTTTTTAAAGGTAACACAACATGACTAAGACAATTTGAGACATTGACAACTACGTGCAAGGACAAGTGTCTCTACTGACTGGGGAGCTGTGTCTAGAACCTCACCTTTATGCTTCTTTTCTCAGCACTTGGGCTGAGACACAGACCACAGAAATAAGCAAAGCTGATTCTTTCATGCATTTAAAAATTATTATTGGTTGGAGATTTCCTGTATGCATTAAGGAATTGAATACATTCTCTCCCAGCAAGTGTAACATTACTGGAACACCTTCAAAGTAGTTTCTGGGTATCTTGATCAAAATTTAAAATTATGCATATAACTAAAGAAATTACACAGATATTTTTAAGTGATCTTTCATTTCTTCAATATGAAAAAGGTATCAATACCATTTAGTAACTCTTAAACCAAGAAGAGGTCCTCACTAACATCACTGTATTTTTTCTCAACTACCACCAAGAAGAAAAAATCATCTCAGAAAATAACCCCCTATAACTGCAAACAAAGTATTTCCTTAGTATTTCCTTTTATTCAAATATTGTAACTCCAGAATGAGAGTGTCTTGATTAAAAGTTTCATCTGGACAGTACATTTCTTCAAAAGCAACTAATTCCATATCCAGATAATGTGGTTAATATTTAAACCTATGCTAGACATTTTTACAGGGGTCCTCACCATTGCTCTAGTCTGTTGTACTCGAGATGGTTCTGCTACAGCTAGTAAATACCAACAGCGGGCAACAGTATCAATGGCAGTGATTAACTCCGGTCAGAAGGGGTAGGTATTTAGTTTCTATAGTCCAGGAATTAGCGATGCTGAATAAAGTTTGGAAATTGCTCAGGTTTTCTAACCCTAGGCTTCAGTTTTTAACTCTACACTGCTTTCCAAATATATTAAAAAATAAACACACACATGTTTTTAAAATCCATCCAGGGCAAGAATCGCTTAGCAGCAATCTAAACTTGAGCCCTGAAGTTCATAGTTTTTATTTTCCTTTGTGAAGGGATGAAAATTCTGACAGACTCACTTCTTTATCATTAGAGACTATGAACTTCCAAAACTTAGCAGCCTTTCAGCCAAATAAAGCTGGCTCTGAAAGTGTTTTGAGTGATTCCAATGAGATGCTCTGGACTTAATCACGCTACACATGAGACCTACACAAAGTTGTGGAGTTTGATGTTTGTTTGTTTTTTGTCTTTAAGGCCTACAATGCAATTTCCTCAGTTGCCTGATGAAAAGATAACTAGAGGGAGAAGTTTCACAAAACAGGGGTTTTGGCAGCTTTGCCAGTGTAAGAAATTGTCTTTTCTTATCTGCAGTTACAGATTCTGCAGCGCTCTGCCACCTCATCTTGTGCCAATAAAACTGTTTGTAAGGCTGAATTGAGAAACACATCAGGGTCTGGACAAATAAAAAGAAAAGAGGCTATTCTTTATCCACATAGGTACCCTGATTCAGTCCCTGCCAGATCTGCACAAAACACTTGTTTCAGTACACCTGTAAAACATTGTAGAGCAGAGACAGCAACAAACAGGCAAGAACAGGAACTCTGTAAACCAGAACTGCTCCATGACAAAACAGCTTCCCTTGCCAGGGCCAGCCAGTGAGGAGCTGTTCAAGAAGCAATGAAAAGGGGTTTTGCTAAATTCTTTTTCTTTAATTAGAATAGAATGAAGGGAAACAAATGGTCAGTGTTTGGAGGTTTCACAAGTGTGCAAAGAATTCCTGTTAATGGCTGCTCCCTACCAGGATTAAAATTCATCTTTAAAATGTAATACTTTCATGATCAGTTCTCACAGAACTGTTTCCTTACCTAACAGAAAACCATAACCTTTACTTCCTAAACAGGGACAGACATTAAGAACAGCCAGACAGCAATTACTGTACCACAGCAAAGGTTTTGGGCTGACCCAGGACTGGGAATGGCAAGCACAGCACAAGGCATTATCAGTGAAAGGATGACCAAAGGACATCCAGCTGCTGGGCAGCCAGAGATAGAATGACACATTTTATGTCACCTAAGGAAAAGAAAAAATAATTTATTATAGCCAAATATTGTGTCCAGATTTTTCCCTTTTCACTATTCCCTATCATCAGTGATCAGATTTTTTTTTTTAAACAATGTCAGAAGACAATTGCAGAAGCAGTGAGGCAAGAGAGTGCACAGAAAGAGACAGTGGCTGATCCAGTCAAGACAGCAAGCTGCATTTTTAAACAGAACTTTCTGCTGTTGATTTCTTTTCCTCTGCATCAAAACATATTTCTGAGAGAGCTTAAAAGCTTTGTCAGCTAGAGCATGTTGTTATTCAAAAGCAGAATTTTTCATTTTTACAAGTGGAGGGAGTTGAGCACATATAATGAATCCACTGGATTGAACCACTCTGAGGAAGTCTGGTGCCTCTTAATGAGTCCCTGCCTCTGACTTAATACTTGCAAGGCTGAGGGCAGCCGAGCTGCATTAACTGCGGTGTGTGCAGGGATATTTCAGTCCAGAGCAAATCACTGCTATGCTGGGCCGGTTTCCGGTTGTGCACAACAAGAAAAGTGGCAATAGCCACCATCTGTTCATGCAAAGCATGAAGGCAGATAAACCAAGTAAGCAGCACTGGGGGCTTGCTGAGCAGCCTGGGGAGGAAAGTCAGAGAAGGTTAACTGGGCTTAGGAGGAGCGGGAGTGTTCAACCACAGTGGAGGAAAAGCAGCACATCAAACCACAGGACATGGCAAAACCAGGGAGAATACAAGATCATTCACCCGGTTTTCTCACTTGGTCACGTACGTCAGCAGGGGGGAACAGAGGAGAGCGTGCTCATCTCCTCAGAAGCATCTCAGACAGAGAGAGATACAACAACTACCTCCAAAACCAGACGGGAAGATTAAGGGCAGAATGGGAAAGACCAAAGAATTAGCAAAGAACTGTCCCAAGACACATTACACGGAAAGGAGTCCAACTTCTCTCATGTCTCACTTTGGCTCCCAGACTTGCAAAATTCAGTCAGTGAGTTTTATCTCTTTTTCTGAGGGATAAAAAGCTGCAGACCAAGTTAAATATGAATTCATGTTTTCTCGTTCCCTTTTTTTCATAGGTCTACACATATCCCCTCGATAGCAGTCCACAGCAGCTATTCCATGACACTGAAATTATGTCAGTATTGGCAGAATGAATAAAGGTGGAGGGAAATTCACAGAGGTAGATTGAAGATAGAGCCTTCAAGCACAAGCTGCTACTAAAAAAAATAAAAAAATCATACTAACGGCTGCATAGAGCATTTTTTGCAATGGAACTGCACACATCTGTCTGGAAGCAATCATACAGAGCTCAGCTAGGAGGAGAAAATGAAATGCTGCTCCCTCATGCATTGATTATAGCATTCATATCTGCAGAGACAAAAATCTGACATGAAAGAGAATCCCCAGCCCTATCGTGGCTCTACAGATAGAATAACAACAACCTTTCAGAAGGCTCAGTTTTCTTTGCAGATTTTGAAATAAACTCCCTCTGCCTTGGAACAAGCCTCTGTTGAATACATGTTCTGACTCTGTAGTTTACTGTCAAGAGTTTTTAGGCCTCCTGTAAGACAAGACTGAATTTCACAGCTATAGGACCACTCCTAGCATTAGCAAAATGCTCAATAAAAAACAAACAAAAAAAAAATCCAAAACAAAACCAAACAAAAACACAAACAAACAATACAAACCACAAACAAAACCACCCAATTTTCTCTGGAATGTAAAATTTTTAGCAGGGCAAAGAAAACTGAGGTTGGCATAAATGCATTACTTACACTAAAAAACAAACTCATAATGCTCTTTATGTGCCATCAGTTATTCCTAATATATACCTCTATTTTTCTACACTTTTTGCTGGATAACATTGCTACACATACTACACATCATAAAATTAGGATATTCTCCATTAAGAGCACCACAAGCACAGCTAGAGAAGCTCACAAATCAACTAGGAAACAAGATGTGAAACCTTCTAAAATCCTGGAAGTCAAACTGTCAGTATTTTCCCTGTAAATAACAAGCCTACATTCAGCTGAAAACTAGGAAGAGAAACATCCCAGGACTGTTCTGCAATTTACCTCAGTATTTTTCCTCCTCTATTTCTTAAAACCAAAAATAGGTCTTAGTGTACCTCAGTCACCAGACATGGGCAGTGCCCTCTGACAGGAACAGCTTTTTATGCTACATAAGCTGGAAGACTGCTGGGAAGGAAAGGAGATGCCAGAATCTGGAGAATCAGCCTGGAATCTCAAAATTATTTCAAATCATCTCAAATTATGTTTGCCTGACTCCTAATAACTTTTGTTCTTGGCCATAGCCCAGAGCCAATTTTTCTGACAGGAAATCATTTAGTTGTTATATATTACTCAAAGTAGATGATCTAATGATAACATCTGGCCTTAAATATAACAAGCAAGTCTTTGAAAGAGATCTGACTATTTTTATTAATATTTTGGCAGAATGCTGAAACAGGAAACTTTAACTTAAAAATTAATTTTCCAGTTGTAAGACTGGTAAAGAAAGGATTATCTTCCTTTTTACAGAGTCCCTGAATTTATGTACAGGCAGAATATTAAAAGGGAAACCTGTAATAAGAAAAAAAAGCAGCTGAAGATTTTATGGAAAAGCAGCTTTTTCAAGTAATATCTTGGACAAATGAAAATATTTTTCTTTAATTATGAAAGACACACAAAAGTACAAATGCAGTAGGGTAGAGGACAGACAAACTACTAACAGTCAAATACCTAGTTACAATTGCCCAAATAATCCCTCAAGGAGGTGATAAAAGAACCTTTTTAATTAAAATTAAACAGAGAGAATATATCTTCAAATATTCACAAAGTTTATTTTATTACTTAGGTTAAGGCCTATTAACAGTTGAGAAAACGTATTTTGGTTTTAATTGCCAGAAGAGGATGTGTTGTTATTACATAATGCAAACAGCACTAAACTTAAGACGTGTCACCTTTTGCTGAATTCTTTTACTGTTCCCCTCCTCCAAAATTCAATTTATCAAGCATTTAGCAATTAAAGGTCAGTACTTTGTAGATTTTATCCAAAGGTCATATAAAAGTGGGCTTTTTCCTCTGGACACTAGCTAGAAACTGATTCCTCAAAACGGCTTTTCAGTTTTTCCTTCAAAATTTACAAACATTGGTATTTTTGTGAATGTGTTCTGTTACTTAGAGCAGCATAAATTGACTCAGTTCTACTCGCATGCTGTGCTATTTGCTAGTATTTATATTAGATCTAAAAATTAAATTCTCTGTGCATCCATTCCCATGCATTCACAAAAAGCCCAAGCAGCTCTTAGCAGCCTGGCCATGGCAGTGATGGAACACCCGAGATGGCACTGGAGCTATAAATAGCCAGCTGTGCTTGTTGTGGAATTGGCCTCCTCCATCACCCTGGGTTAATTACAGCTGGGGGGGCAGTCCTGGCTACCTTGGCCACACCCATCTCGTACCCGAGCGTGGACATCAGGAGTAGCTATTAACTACAGCACTACATTAATTCTTTCTTGACTCAAGCACTGTGCGTTCCCTCAGAGACTCACATTAAAAAGAATAAACAACTAAAACACTGTGTAGTCAAGTAATGAATCCAACAAATGCTCTCACCACTGATGCTGCAAATTGGATGATCGTGAATGAAGGAATATTTGATTCAATGTATTATTAAAAATCAGATCGAATTCAGCACGGTTAAAGGGAGCTTTGATGGGATTTGGTGCTAAACTAAACTTTGTGCGCAGGTGCATTTGCACAGCCAAGGCTCCCCGTGAGAGGCAGCGGGCAGACACTGGGCAAGCAGTGCAGGAACACCAGCGGGCCTGGCAGCACAGGTACCCGCACTCCCCTGATGGAAACGTGGGAATGAGTGTGCTGAAGGGAAAGGGCAACTCATCAACAGAGTCAGAGGAGCTCTGTAACCTTGGGGGTCGTCAGCAGGGAACCAAGAGCAAAACACACGTTCTCAAGAACCCACGTTTGAATAACTCTTGGTTTGGCACAGCATAAGGCACAGCTCCAAACATACACAGATGAGTATCTGCAGATACTGCTTGGGCAAACCTAAGTTCCTATAGAATTTGGCTGACAGAAGCCCACATCACAGAAAAATTCAGATAAATGTCTTTGTGCATTTCCTTATAAAATTTCTTATATGGCAGTTTTGCAAGAGGGCTGTTCAGTTTGTTGAATATAGATAGGCAGCCCACCAGTATCTAAATATTTCTGCCATAGCTCCCAAATTACTTGCTCTCTAAACACAGTACTTAGGAAACATCAAGTCAGGACAGGAGAAACTATGGAAATGGTCATTCAGAGACACACCAGAACAGAAACTGACAATTTCAACTACATTATGGGGTTTTTATCACCTCAAATTCCCATCTGAAACAAGTGATTTACACAATATCTGCCATTACAATTTTGACCAGATTCCATGTGTTTATTTTGGGTTATGAGTGCTTTGCCAAATTTTTTCAACAATAGCTATTAACCCTGAGAGAGAAGTTAAGTCTTTACTGAGGATGCAGAAAGAGAATCAAGGATATAAACAGTCTAATCATTTTTGTCTGTGTATTCTGAAAATTTATCAGAGATCTGTCAGAGGACCAAGAACCTTTAACTCTTCTAGCACCCCAGAGGGCTCTGATGAAAACCAAAGCCACCTAATAATTGTCAGAAGCCCATCACTGCTTTTCATCTTTGTTGTAAAAGCATTTTCCTTGGTGAAAAAACTTGACTTCACCTTTCGTGTAAAGTCTGTTTTTGGGTTTGCTTGCTTGTTTTGTATGTGTTTGTTCGTTGTGTTTTGGTTTGATTTTTGAGTTTGGTGTTCGTTTCGGTTTGGGGTTTTTGTTTGTTTTAACTACACACTACAGGCTTTTATTGCTCTCTAAATATTAAGCCAAGCTTGTTTTCTGTAACAGTTGTCGTTCCTCAGTCTCCATAGTAAACACAGTCGGGTACTTCAAAAAATGTAACCAGAAAAGCAAGAAAGAAATCTAATTAAAATCTTTCATCAAGCATCATTGGTATGTTAGATGGTGTTTGCCAGATACTGTCAGTTGTTCATTTCATTTTAAACAAATAACAAATAAATCAAGGATTTATGGTAAAATCCCTCATTCAGGAAGACAGACTCTCTAAATTTTAGATCAACATATTTATCCTAAATACCCAGCAGTTTTGTATGTAGGAGTCTGTTTTTTTGCTCAAGTTTGAACAAACATCTCTTTTACTTATATGAAGATTTTAGTCAAATTTTACAACAAATTTTACACAACATTCACAAAGTTACAGGCAACACAGCATCCAATATTAAGGACAAGAAGCCCTATTTTCTACTAGATTTTTTCCAATGATGTGTGTATTGATATTTTGACAATAATCTTTAGTCCTCTCCCTTTAAAGTAAGATTTTACAAAAATAAGCAGAGCAAAACGTGAAATATAAGTAACACACCCTAATTCTATAGCTTTTTCCCCAAGAGAAAACAACTAAGTAACATTCAGTGCAACTTAAACAGTCTAAAGTTGTAGACTGCCTTTTTTTTTCTTAAAAATAGAAATGAACATAGAATATATGGAAACATATTAAAATATTTCCATAATATTTATTAAAATAGAAAATAGAAAGATTTAAAATAGAAAATGGACATGTGCTATATTTTATTCCATAAGATAAATAAACACAGTCTCAACTGCAAAGTAATTTATAGCATAGTTAACTAGCTCAAAGGAAAAAAAAAAACCAATACATAGACAAGAAGCTGAACTCTTTTTTAGGAACCAGTAATATTTATAGCATTTATCAGCTTAGCTGAAAATTTATTCAAGCTGCCCCACCTCATGAAATCTTCTGTTCTGGCTGTGTCAAAGGCTTAGAGCAGCCACTTGCTTTGCTCTGTTCGCTTTTTGCTCATGTTCACACTAAATGAACACAAACCCCCATTATGACCAGGCTGGACTTGTCCTTCATAGCTGTGGGTGAAGGTCAATAGAAACTTAATTTCAGGTACTATTGTGGGGAAATCCAACAAGTTTTGGGCACGCTTCCAAAACTGCAGGAGATTTTCCTCTATGCTACTTTGCATCAGCTGGTTTAAGTCTTTGGTTTTATTTGGTATTTTTTCTGATAAATCCTTTTGAAATAAAACTTTACTAGATAGATTCATTCTTCAATGTTGCCACCTTATTTCTATTTAGCCATCCTATATAGACCATAACAAAGTAAATCCTACTTGCACAGGATTGAAAAGAAGTCGCTTCTTTAGTTACAGAAAGCAGTAGAGAAGCTCAGTGAGAACCAGAATGTGTAACAGTTTTGGCAAGAGATTCTCTACTTGCCTTTTTGTTCCAGTTCTTGGACATCGGGAACTCTACCTTGCAATGGAAATCTACCCACGCAGCAGCTTCACATCTGCTCACAGAGCCCTGAAAGCACTCAACATCATGAATGACTCCATTGAATTAATTAAATCATCAATATGGTTTAAATTAAGTCCATGCTTCAAGGGTGCTGATGAACCAGATCTTAATCTAAAGCCCATGAAATGCAACAAGAGTCTTCAATTTCACTTCAGCATGCTTGGGCTTCAAAGTGCTTTGGATTTTAAGTACTCTCATCAACGAATTTTGAATGTTTCCTGACAAAACAGATGGACGTTGTACCTTTTTAATGTTCAGCAATTTAACTTCTGTTTACCAAAAATTTCAGGGTGGATAATCACAATCAACATTTACAGCAGGAATTCCCCCTGGAAATGCAAAGTTAAATCCCTGACAGGGTTTTCTTTCCTTTCTATAAAGAAAATAACCAAAATCCTCGCTCCCTCTCCATGAGATACACTACGGTTATTATCTGGGAACTGGCAAACTCTCAAGTGTACTGGTACCCAATCTAATGTTGGGCCTCTTTGTTTATTATAAACCCAACCCTTTCTACCTCAAACCCATTTCTCATATAATGAAGCAAATTGCCTGTTGACAGTTTAGGATTATAGTCTGTTGCATTACCTATTAATAGTAATATTAACCACTTTCTTTTTCACAGCTCTTCCAGAAGACTAATGATGCTTCCCTTAAAACAAAATTTGAGATTGCCTTAACATTTCTCTCCTTATGTTGTCCTTAAGGCTGTCAATTTTGTCCAATAAAGATGAAAAGGGACAGAAAACCTCCCTGTGTTCATGACTCTGCTGTGAATAAGGTACTGAAACCCCAAACTTAAATCAAGCTATTTTTGAGATACATTTTCCTGCAATTAAACACCATGAATCTGTGACAGTGGCTTGTCTTACAAATCAAATCTTACATAGGTGAAAGCTCTTTGCCAGTCCAGGAGTACCCTTTATAATCTAATCCATTATTATATTTAAGATGCTGTTATACTTATTACTACAATAAAGCTTTCTGATTATAGTACCCTATGTTTTTCACTATATGTACAACCTTTTCTTCTGATTAGAGATCCACCACCGCCCTACCCATAACCAACATCAAAAGAACCCAGGCTTTATTTTATGTTATTAATACAAACTCTTGAGCCACTAAACAAGTCGATTTCCTAATCACATCATCTCTATTGCGTTACCATTCAGAATAGACCTTCTTATCCAAAGGAGATGGGATTTTCAGAGAATGTAGGATTTAACATTATCTTATTGAAAGATCCCCACAGGAATGACAGTCTCAGATATATTAATGTAAATAATAGTAGCCTCTATTCCATAATTAAGATGATTTCCTGGCCATTTGTATTCTAACCTCACAGTGCCTTTATGAGAAGTTTTGGTCTCAGTGCACGAGGATGTGATCCTCTCCAAATTGCAGTTACTCTTATTTCTGCCAATGCCACAAGACTTGATAGTTTTTATGTCATTGTTTTTTCTTATTAAACCACAGCTTATGGAGAAAACATTTCACAGTCACATCTTCTATGCTATTCTGCAAATATTAAGCCACTGCATTCAATAATGTTACCAACAAATACATACTTTAAGAGGATTAAATAGAAAAGAGATCACAGGCTGGTTTTGATGAGGTTTGGGACCCACAGCTTTTAAACAGAAGAGTTCCCATCATTTTTCCAAATCCTACAATGACACACCACAGAGAAACAAAAAAGTGGCCACGTTGCTATTGAAGGTCAACAAGTCTGAGGGACAAATCTTATTTTCAAAGTCTCATCTGAGCTCATATAGTCCCAATCAAGTGCTTTGTATCCATATTAGGTCACATTTTGTCAAACAATAGTGCAGCATTATTATATGCTAAGCAAGACATCATCAATTCCTTTTCCAGACAGGTACCCCGTTCAATAAAGGCTATGTCTTTAGTAAAACCTGCAAAAGAAATGAAAATAAACAAACAAAACCCCCCCACGACAAAACAGTTTTTCCATCAAAACTTTGTTTTCCTCAGGGGGAATAGAACTGAAATCCTTCCTGTGTAAATTCCCCAGCTCTGTGGAATTTATCCACAAGATCAAAGATTTTTTCTAAACTTGGAAGAACCTCCCATGTGTGTTTACAATTTCTTTTTTGACTTACATCTGCTGAATGGAGCAAATCTTTTACTGTAACCTAAAAATGTCATTTCTAACTGTGTCACTATTGTTTCTGCAGTTCAGTTCACCTGATGCCTTTCCTGAAAAGTCTGCTCCTGTTAAAGATAATAGCAAAATCCTACATGACGTCACTGGGACAAGGATCAGATTTGATACCCTGTTCAAGACAGTGGAGGAAAGGATGGATTTAATAAGACTCTGCTTGGAAAATAAAAAAAAAGGAAAAACCCAGCATGTCCATAATATAAATGATTTTCATATAATAGAAATATCATGGCTTATTCCTATTTAAATGTTTCAAACTCCTCCTATTAAAGAATTATTTCTAAGTCTATAACACTCCCAAATACACCAATTGTTTCCAAAACTCTGAGTTTCAGCATACAGGGGGTGTAAAGGTTTTTGCTAGTATGAAAAAAAATTAGCTGCATGTGCCCATGCCATTAGTATTACAAAGGCTCCAACTCAGATGTGTGTGAAACATTTCAATTCCAAACATAAGCAGTCTGTTTTCCACACAATTACACTGCCCAGTGGCTTTCTTAATGAACATCTAATAATTCACAGACTCGGCAAACAGCAGTGATTGGTGTTTTGACGGGATCTCTGTGGGAGAGTGTTAATTTCTGTCATCTTTAATAACTCTTTCATGGTTATACAGAAGCATCTAGAGCACTCAGGGTACAACACCAAAACTGAAAGTGCTCCCTCTTGTGCTGGTTGCAGTTTCATTTCCAAGTTTAAACAGAGGTTTTCCATAGCAGACACAAGCAAAGCACCTTTAGTCTATGTTTTCTCATTATATTCTTCTGAAAACGACAGGTCAATGTCTCAGCCATCACTTAACTGCTAACATAAATAGTATCACTTTTAAACTCCATCTAACACAAGTATTCTTTGCAAGGAAAACCTAATGGTGTTTGCAAGGAATGAAAAAGGAATTGTTAGAGAGCTCTACAGGTGCATGGATTTCACTGTGCTACATTTATTGAATGACACCTTGATCACAGTCAGTAGGTAGCCTTAATGGAGTCATTGATTCAAATCAGTTAGGATTTCATACTTAAATCCTATTTCCTCTATCCCAAGGAGGGATTGAAATCTCCAGCTATTACAAGCATTGAGCCATGAAATCTATATTTCCCCCAATAAGAAAAGGTCTCAGTTGTCTAGATCAGTAATAAAATTCCCTAAGCCTCCAATTTCCAGATCAGCAATGGAGGACAATTCCAGCAACCTGCATCCTCCATTCTTTGAGCAATGTCTAAGTTTATGACTGACAGACAGCTGCAGGACTGTTTAGTGCAGGAAAAGTTACCACAATTTTGCTCTTCACAGACTCCCATCATCTAATTATCAGCCTCCAGGGAGATTTCTCTCAATATACAGAAGTTCCTTTCCTAGCTGAAAAAAGCCCCACAACATACAACAAGGGGGACACTGTCAAGGACAAAAAAGCTCCAAAATTAAAAATCAACACAATGGTAAAAGCTCATCTTGAATTATTGAAGTCCACAGTCAAAGGATGTCATAAGCAGACAATTTAATGTAAAAACATATGAATACTTTAAAACATAAATTTGAGTCCTACTTCTATTACTCTTATTTAAAAAAATAAAAACTAAGGCTGCCCTTCAAATTACCGCAGCAGTACTCACACTAGATAAGCAATGTATATATACACCATCATATTGCCTATAAAAGTATTTAACCTAAAGGTCAGCTTGCATTCAGCTTTCATGGCGGTGTAAGTGTGAAGCTAAACCATTCATTTCAGCAATATTTGTCTGCTTATAGTTGCATAATTCAGTAGATACGAGCTCACTCTAGGTCTGGGTCTGCTAAGGCTTTAATTTGTTTGATCATTTGAAGAAACTATGCACTAAGAAGTTAATAAAAACCTGTCCCACTGCTACAAAACACAAGACCTACACTTTCAACCCTTGTTTCACACCTGCAATTATCTTTTCTAAAAGCTTTTGAATCAGCAAGACAGTGGTGCAACCTGGGCACTGTAATCTAAGACAAAATTGCTTATGAATTTAACTTTTTCAAGGTTCAAAATTAGAGCAAACTAACACACGAAGACCCATTTATCAGCAACAATCTGCTTCCAGTCACCAAGAGAAGCACAAGAATGCCTTTTAGGACCAAAGGGGTGAAAGAGGCAGTTTTACATTCCTGGCACTGATTTTACCACATACTTTAACCAGCATATAAATGATACTGCTGCTTCCAGCAATGGGCAAGACTTTCAGTTCTCACCTCCAAGGGCTTCTGTGAGCACTGAAATTTCAACAACCAGATCAGAAATAAGGTTTAGAATCTTTCATAATTTGGCTGTACACAGGAGCACACACACATTTAGAATACCTACCCAATTTCCATCTCAGTACCATCTCTAATTTGTATATTCTACATTCTTGACATGAATTCTAAAGCCCACTATTTTTCTTCTCTTCTTTGCTCTTGACCAATAATTAGTTTTTTCATTAAAATGCTGATATTCTTCAGTTGCTGCTTCACTTTGACAATATTCTGGAACACAATTGTAGCCACGACTTACCTCAACAGGTTGATAGGTTGTCCTAAAAGTGCAAACAGCTTAACTAAGCCATTCTGCTTCACTTGCGATATTATGTATCATTCTGTAACAATTCAGTGTCAAACATCCTACCAGTGAAACTGCAAGACCAACATATAATTTCAGTATCATTACTCCTGTAAGTACGAACATGAATTTAATGTACAATCCTGCCTAACTCCCCCATTCATATGGTCTACAGATGTCACAGAGCTATGAGAGTAAAAATAACCATGTCCTAATTAGGTTGAAATTACCCTGCTTTACTTCTCCCACTGAGAAGCAACTCCTATTATCAGTCCTGATTCAGTCATCATGTGAAGTTTCGTTTGCTCACAAGAGCAGACTCTGAGCTCAGGGCTTCTACTCAGTAGTAATCCTGCCACAGATGATCCAGAACACCTAAAGACAGGCAAGAACTACTCAGTAGAGTTCCTACCTGCACATGCAATAGAATAATATTTACACGATGCATTTATTATAGTACAGCAATTCAGAGTTCTCACTAGGCTCATACCTACTAGCTTTACAGACATTGCATGTGATAGATACCATATGTACACAAAAATTCCAAGATTAGGTAGAGAAAACACCAAGAAATACAAAGAAAGTTACTTTCAATACCAAATACATTTGAAAGGCTGCCTATATGGACATACATACAAAATTACCCTCAAGAAAGAGCTATTATTTAATAGCACAACACCACCTTTTATATTATTTGGCTGAAGTCTGTGGCTACAACACCCAGGCATCAAACTGTCTGCAAGGTACTAATTGAGTACATACCAAAAAAAGATCCCTGCTACACATCAGATCCTTTTAGCAAATAAGTGATGAACATTTGTCCTCATAAGGTTTTGCCTGTATCACTACAAATTTTTATTGTCACAGGCTCCCAAAAGTGTCTTTTACAGACACTAAATCCATCTGGTTCACTGTTCTGAGACCGCTAAGAAACAGAGGGAGCAGCTGTCCAAACAGCCCATCCCAGAGTCTGAATGTCATGGTGCTTCTTGCAGGAAAAATAAGACAGAGAGGTCTGCCCTGCCAGCCTATATTTGAAAATAAGACAGAGGTCTCCCCCCCACAGCCTACACTTGAGAGGAGCTGTCAGAGGCTTATGCCAGTTTTTATAACCACCCATCATAACAAGTTAAATTTCCAAACCTGACGATTTCTTGCTTAAGTGTTTGATTGGGAAAAACCCAAACAATGATGTGTGCACAAAATAATCACTAAGTGACAACTGACACTCAGGACACTGCCCTGAGTACTCCAGCTGTGACTGCAATCACATGTAGTTATTCACTCTGGGCTGTAAAATAGGGATGAATACACATTCCATCTTTACAGTCAGTATTTAACATAGCCAGGCTCTGCACCATGCCTTGGCACTGGTCTTAGCAGGAGCAGATAAAGACCATCCAAAAGCCCTTCCAAGTTTCTTAGAGATGACATTCCCCTGAAGAGCATCCCTGAACCCTCCGTAACCTGAGCCACATTCCAGCTGCATGCACCACTCCAGATCTGAGATTCATTCACAGCAGTGACTGCTCATCCAAACTGAGCACACCACACTGCAGTTCAGCAGGTCACTGCAATTTCTCAGCTCCTTAAAAATTTAAACTCTGACCCACTCAAGATGATGGTTATGGGCCTTAGTCTAGTAATGGCAGAAGTATTAACAATCTGTTTCAAGAAGACAGGTAAGTTTCATTTTATTTCTCAACATTTTATAGCTAAGATAATGAATTTTCAACAACAAGACTGCACATTCTTCAATTGCACAAAAATGTCAGTCACCTTTGACTTTTCTAGCATTGCTACATACTTTTAAAATTATGTTTCTATAGTAAGAAAAAAAAGAAAATTTCAAAATTACTTTGAAAGATGATAAACTCGAATTGTAAGAGAATCAGAATAATTAAAAATTCTTAAACAAAACCATAGAAATACAGATAACAGGGACAGAAATACTGTCTTCCTACTCCGCTTATTCCGATTCTGGAGGAAGAATCAATGTTTTCTTGTATAAACTAAGATTAACAACAGCTTTAGCTAAGAGCTCACTAGATCTGTTCAGCTGTCAGACTGAACTGATAAACCTTGATGGGCAGCACGTGAGCTTTCAGGCAAAGCTTTAACTCCTTCTTTACTACAACATCAAAATAAAACCTTTAACATAATAAAAACAGGGTTGGGCTTTTTTTCCTGTGTCAGTATAACATTAAATTCATGGGCCCAATTCTTGTAAGCCAAAGGGAGAAACATGACAAGAAACTATCAAGTGCTAACATGTAATATCAAATGTTGTGACAGAAACCTTTAAGATTAAGTGTACTTTACCTTGATGTTCCAACCTCCATGAGCAAGCAGACTCCACTCTGTTTTCCAATTACCCAACAAAGACAGTTTTAACTTCCTAAATGCTACCAAAATGCCTCCATACTGAAAAAAGATACTAAAATAGGTTCTCAACATTTATTAGTGCTTATATAAACTGATGCATCTTGCTTATTTCTTGGTTTTTTCTGGATGGTAGAATACAGAAAGGACACTGACATCAGCTGCGTACGTCTGTGTTCAAAGCCAGTTTATGTGCATTTATCATGTTTAAATCCTGCAACATGAACATCTGAAAGTTCCCTATGAACCTACTGATGGCTGCACCACCACAGTAGCCAGATGAGTGTGCTCATGGGGGTTTGGTTTGTTTTGGGGGTTTTTTTGGACAGGGTTTTTGTTTGGTTGGTATGTTTCCAAGGAGTTGTTTCCATACATCCTTCACTATACTCATCTTTGTCCTGACATTTTTTCCATAAATGCAGAGCAGCCATATTTTTAGTAGCACATAAAGTTATTATTGCTTTATTTCAATTAAAGTGTGCATATGTTCGCTTTGGCAAATTGAAGTTGATAAAAATGCATCCCATCTTTTGAAATTAAGCAGCAGAACACCCATGAAAAATCCATCAACTCTTAACTAGTAAGTACTCCCAGTTCTGCCAGAAACAGAAATCAAGCACAATAAAAATGCTGCAACTTACTATAGATATACTAGGTTTTCTTTATAAACATTATTTCCAACACGCAGAGCTATGACCCAATTAATTGCACATAATTAAACAGAATCACAAATATGCTGTGGCTGCTGACTACAAATACTAAGAGCCCTCAGGGGATGAAAAAGTTTAAAAAGAACCTTGATTTGCTCAGACAATGGGAACTTTATGCCGATGAAAATATCATTAGAAGCAGGTTTTCTGATCTATAGGTTGAAGGGTGATAATGCACACTGAAGGATTTCCTGTGGAACTCCCCATTTGTAGGATGGGGTTGCACACAGGCGTTTCCCTTACTGCAGCACTTACACACAGTCAAGGCCCTTCCTGCTGCTCACACCGCCCCACCAGTGAGAAGCTGGGGGTGCACAACAAACTGGGAGGGGACACAGCTGGGACAGGTGGCCCAGCTGACCCAAGGGATATTCCACAGCACATGCCATCATACCCAACAAGGAAAGCTGAAAAAGAAGGAATAGGGATGTTCAGAGTGATGCCATTTGTCTTCCCAAGTCACTGTTGTGAGCGGTGGAACCCCGCTTCCCTGGGGATAGCTGAACACCCACCTGCCCCTGGGAAAGGGGGAGTGAACTCACTTTGCTTTGCTTGCATGCACAGCTTTTATTTTGCCTAATAAACTTTTATTCTTTACCCACAGCTTGTCTGGCTTTTCTAGTTCTCTCCCCCAGCCCATGGGGTTTAGGGTGTTGCTGGGGGTGGTGCAGGAGTGAGGGGCTGTGTGGGGCTCAGTTGCCAGCTGGGGTGGAACCACAGCAGCCCTTAAACATTTCACCCTAGCCCAGTAGTCAGACAGTGACAGGCAGAAAGCAGTTTAACTCCTCTCTGGCAGACAGGAGCTGAATTCCTACGAGCTGTTCTTACAAACAGCACGCGCAGATGTCTCAGCTGGCAACACAACAGACAAGATACCTTGGAAAGGTTCACCTACAGAATTATCCTGGAATTCTGACTACGCCTGCACGCAGAAGCTGGTTTTACAATCAGTTAAATGAGCATCGGTGAAAAAACATAAGGCTTTAAAAAAGGCAATAAAGACAAATATCATTTTCCGTCTGCCAGTATGAACTCAACGCAAATATTAAGACTTCAGCTGAGCTGACTATAAAAAAATTCTTGTGTATTTCAGAATTTTTAACTCTCCTGCAGATGAGGAAAGAAAGCCCACATAAATATAGTGTATTTCTCAATAGTGCACTTGTGCCATAAAAAGGAAATCACACATGGTAGTAACTTTAATCAGGCATTCAATTTCCTGAAGTCTTCAGAAAATAAACAACCATTTTTGCTTAGAAATTAAGCACTAGGAAATAGAACAAAACTAATGAAAGCCTGACACTGCAGTGACTATTTACGCAGACATAAGCAGGAACAGTCCAGATCATGAATACTCCAATATAGACACAATACTGAAAATCACAATTTATTCTCACCTGCCCAACAAGAAAAATAAAAAAAGAAATGACAAGCACCAGCAAAGCTGAATTATGATTTAGACTAATGTTACATGTAGGCATAAAAGTAACAGTTTCATTAATATCATTTTGTACACTAATGACTGGAATAAAAGAATAATAATGCAAGTGAGATTAAAGCCCATATTTTTCCTGAGACAGGAAAGCAAAATAACTTCTCCCTCTGATTGGTATTGCTTCTTGGAAAAAAAATAAATTGAAGTTCTTGTATTTATCAGTGTTATTTGTTTTAAGGTAAGAAAGTTTAAAGAACTGATCTGTGTTCTGTAAGAAAATACAGTGCTGCCCCCAAATGAACACACGGGAGCAAATGGACAAAATAATTATTCAGAGGGAAAAACCAAGCAACAAGTAAGACCTAAAGGAAAATTTGAGGTGAAAGAGAGATACATGTAGGCAGTCACCCTATTTCCTCACCTGTCTTGTGACTCTCTGAACGAAATGACATTAAAAGCTTTTTGCCTACCAACTCCAAGCACAAATATTTATCATAGTTTTTCAGCTACAGAAACACAAAGCTTAACACAAGGCAGGCACAGACAGTGAAAATGCTACTTTGGTTTGACAAATTAATCAGTGTAATTCGGCAGAAGTCATTACTAATCTTTCAAGTGAGAATTAATCATTGATATCATTTATAGATTTGGCTATCATTTAGCCCTGGTACAATGAGTCTTAAATGCCTTAATTTCCACATGTGCATGTATCTTTTGTGTACTGGAAAAGCACAGACAATTCCTGGTAAATAAGTACAACTCACAGTCTCAGAGCTTAAAGTGTTTTAAATAATATACACCAAAAAAACCCAAAGCACAAAATCATTCAAGAAATTTACTTTCTGCTTTACTTGCATTAAGTGGGCAAATGGAACCTTCACAGGAGCCAAATTCACTTCACAGTATCAATGATTCTTTTGCAATTGGCTCTTCAAAATCATTGTCTTTATAAAACAGGACGTGAAGATCAAATGCTTCTGATCAGAGGCATCCTTTAAGTTTCATTGTGAATCATTAAAAAAATGCTTTCTCATGACCTTGAATTTCCCCACTTTCTGCAGGTTAAAGAAACTTTTTAATGAACTAGAACATTCTTCTTCCCCTCTGTCTTATTTAAAATGCGGCTATGTTTATATGTTTGTATCTCAATATTGCATGTACCCAGGTGGGGTGGGGTGGAGGATTCCCCCCAAAAGGAAAGCAATGACCTCTGGAAAAATGTTGGGAGTCGTTAGCATACCAAATATGACAAATATCAATGGTAGCAAACGTCGAAGCTCACGTCTGGGAGGCTCAGCTGAGCTGCTGACCCTTCCTCTGTCTCAATGCATTTTAAATAAAAATGCAAATACA
This sequence comes from Pachycephala philippinensis, assembly GCA_013397055.1. Classification (NCBI taxonomy): domain Eukaryota; kingdom Metazoa; phylum Chordata; class Aves; order Passeriformes; genus Pachycephala; species Pachycephala philippinensis. The sequence continues at coordinate 20,331 of VWZT01004144.1, forward strand.
CATTTTCTGAAAACGCGAGGCACATTTAAAATTTTGGCATTTAGCAAGGTGCACAACACAAAGTAAGACACATGAACATACCACTTATGTCAACAGAAATTTTGATACCCAGTTTTAAAAAATTACAGAGCTGAAATAAAAACCAGGAAATGCTGTTTTTTCTAAAATGTCCAGTAGCAACAAGATTGATTTACACAGCCACGCTATTTCTCTCAGCTTAGCATCCAGGTGGAAGCAGCAAAGGCTGTCTAGGAGCCAATGGCTTTACCACTTTAATTCTGGCTGGAAATTCCAGCTTATGGTCCCAACATCTCCATGAGCCATTTTGTGGGGAGAAAGAAGCATTTTGGTGATACAACGCTATTTTAATTTGTCTTTCAAAACAAGTAGCAACACAGATGCAATTCTCAACGTCAACTGGATAAAGAGAAGGTTAAAAAAAATAAAAAGAAAAAAGAAAAAACACGACACGTTTGACTTAAAAAGACTAAGTTACAACCACTCTTTTCTGACAAAGTCCGCTTTGCAGAACAGAAAGGAACTAATACACCAACATTCGCAATGTGAAAGAAACGAGTTTGAAAGGAGTCACCAGATAACACAAAGAAAATCCACACAGGAGCATATTGACAAAAAAAGCATCTGTTTCCCCAAGAATAAACACAAGCAAGTTCCAAGAAGGAAGCCCCTCGCCCCCCGGCCACGTCATGGGGAGTTCCCACATCCCCAGTTTCCCACGCCAAGGAAATACTCATGAGGCACCACTCATTCCCGGATTTCCACTTGCCTATCCTTAATTTGAAAGGGAGAAAATTAAACCCACGCTATTTCAAGAACTACGTGCAAAATTTGGGAATTCGGCTTTCTTTTTGTAACTGCGTCACAGGTGAGCGCAGCGCCAGACTCCCTCAGCCGAGAGGGCCGCCAGGATCCCCTCATCTGCTGCGCGCCCCCGAGGGCTTGGACCCCTCCAGGTGCGCCGCATTCTCAACTTGCAAAACCTACAAAAAGGCTCCAAAATACCCAGAAACTCGAGGGGAATTTACACCTTACTTAGCCGCAGGAGCAGCGCCGGCGGCCACCTGAGGCTCCGCGGGCGCGCAGGTGAGCCCGCTCGGGCCGGCGGAGGCAGGAGGGGGAGGATGAGGAGGAGCCCGCGGAACTCCCGCGTCCCGCCGGGGCCGGACACGGCAGGGCAGCGGGAGGGAGGGAGCAGAGAGCCGGGAGGGCAGCTGTGTGCACCTTCACGCCTTCCAGCTCCCCAAGTTCCAGCTCTAGAGCCGGGATGCTCCGCTGGATCAGAGTTAATCCCTCCCGCGGGGGTTCCGCGGGGATGGAAGCCCCCGGCCCCTCGCAGGTGTGTGCGGGGCTGAGCGGGCACTGCTGAGCCGGAGCAGCCTCAGCTGTGCCCACAGCCGCTGGCAGCAGGAGCGCCCGGCCTGCCCCAAACCCGCCCGACCGCGGGCTCCCCTCAAACAAAACAACGGACCAAGGTACAACAAACGTCTGCATCCCTTAAATAACGTCTTAGATAAAGCTCTCACTATGGCAGTTGGAAAAGTTCCTGTTAAACAGCATGTTAGGAACTTCGTGAAAATGAGGGTGCATGCATGGAAAACCTTATCCAACTTCAACAGCTCTGGAATTGAACTACAAAATAAAGTTCTCTTTGGTTCTCAGAGGTAGAAGAAAGCTGCAAAGATAATTTGAGATGCTGCCATACTAGGAAGCCTCATAATGACTTTAATCATCCTAGACAGATACTAGGAATTTTAATTATTATTTAGTAAGATCATAAAATAGTTATTACTATGCTGTGACAACAGTTCAGAAAAGTATAACTGATACTCTCTAAGTAGTTGGGAGTTATGATTTTCTTTCCAAAGTCTTCATTATATATAAGTGAATCTCATCAGCATGATTTTTTGGCACAAATACAGGATGGATAATTATGAATTGCTGTCATAACATACCTGAAATCTACAAAAAGCATCTGTTGTGAAAGTGCCCCTAATTTAATAGGACACATATTTACTCAGGGAAGATTGGTTGTAGTTAATTTCCAATATTCCTAATTACGCAGTGAAATCTTTTTTGAACCCCCTGGAGTTTTGTGTTTGTCTTCAAAGGTAAATGGATTTCACTGATAGTACTGGAAATAATTGTGAACTCTGAGCAGTGACACCGTGGCTGGGCACCTAAAACAGCACCTACAACCTGTATCTCTTCTTCAGAGCTGTTGTTTCATTTGGGCACGAGAAGGCAATAAAAAAAATCTATTTGGTAACAACAAGTAACAAAATGCTATGTACATTTTAAATGAAATGATGTACAGTTTCAAGGAGTTTTTTTAGTTACAGGACTAATTTTGTCCAGCCAGGGAAGGTATCCAAAATGTCGCATGAACTTTCAGCCCTGGGGCTTGGGCTGTTTCTGTGTAGCTTTGCTGTCATGAGGCAAGAGGGGACTATCACCCATGTCCCCAGAATGCTTGTCAGCTTTTCATTGCCATCAAAGGAACTTCTTTCCAGAAGTTTACTGAGCCAGCAGTATTTGAGCTGCAGGCACTCGAATTATCCAATTTCCCATTAAAAGCAGGGAGCTTCACAGGTAAGCCTGACTCTTGAAACACCCAATATTTGCCCAGCACTAAGTACTGTTAAACACAGGCATCGTGTGCTGTGTCAATTTGACCTGCACTTCAAAACCTTTTAAGATTCGCCAGTATTCCCATCCTCACCTCGTGTCTTCCATTTCTATGTGAATAACATAAATGTTTCCCTTTTCAGTGTGTTTTAATAGCTTGCTAAAAACTTTCTATAAAAAGAAGTAATTGATGTTCCATTCTTAAAATAAAATGCGATGGATGGAAATTAGATGAGCAATTATATCTGACATTAACAAATAAATCTGCATGATATCCACTGGGGGCTTATATGATTTTTACAATGTTATATCAAATTATTCAGCAAAATTTCAGACTTAAATGAGTTTTAATGGAAGTATAGCTATAAAACTCTTAAATCTACCACATAGGGAATGGATTACACTCCAGCTTAAATTTTTATTCCTATATAAAACTGTGATACCTCAAAGAAATAGAAGTATCAGTGGTTTGGGTTTTTTTCCTTTTACCCTCCCTTAAATCATATAATGTAGTATTTGTGAAAATCCTGGTTTGACAGTGCCCACTGCGTGATGCTCCCAAGAAATGGCAAAACTATTACAAAAAGAAAGCAGCAAAGTCACACCCCCAAAATAACATGCTTTAGTAGAGGCTTTAGGTGTATCTGCTATTCCCTCAGTGAAGCAGATGAAAGGAAGAGTTAACAAAGCTGAGAGAAACTTGGAATTTTTCTTCTGTGGACAATTCCAAGTTAGGACAAAGAAAGAAAATTATTCCAAAGACAGAAAAATAATAGATGGTAACTAATAGGGGTTTTTTTTTACCCCTAAAAGGTGAAAGCTTATAATACTGATAAGCCTAACTTTTTCTCTTACAGGGATTAATATCTTTGGAATTATTTATAAGAAAACAAAACCACATAAACACATTCTAAACACTCTGTGTATCAAAAGAATGAACTTCTGGATTAATCATTAAATTCAGTGCTGGAACCCAAAAACACACACTTCAAGATAACACTAAAACACCATATCTTGTTTATCCTACTAACAGAGGAAATCTGTTTTGTTTCACAGAATGCAGATGAGAATTTTGACTTCTATTTTAAAGTCTTTATTTAAGAATAAAACTGTTTATAAGGTCTGATTTAATCAGTAGGTCTTATAAACAAAAGGCCAAACAATAGCAGATGGTATACAATACTTCAGAGGAAAACAAAGAGGCTACTAAGCCTCTAAAAATGGGGCACAAATTTATTTCAGATACTTCTAAGGAAGCATTTTAATGCTTTCATAACTTGTGTGGGCTTTGCTCCATATATTCCTTGTGCAACTCTCCTCTTCAAAATGTACTTCAAAGTCAGCTGGTGTCAGTACACTGAGAGGTTTTCTTCATAAGCCTTTTTTTCCCCTTGTGCTTTAGCTCATTTCCTGCCTTCCTTGTCATCTTCTGTCACACTACCTGCCCTCCTGAACACTTCAGCTGACAGTTTATTATTATCTTTGTTTATCTGTTCTAACTAACTGGCATTCCAACAGCTGTGAATAAAGGGAGCTCTGTTACCAATTTCTGCACAGCTAATTGCTGTGTTCTTTGTGCACATCAAGTTGCCCACACAAACATAACCTCCTAAATTCCAATTTTTAGCATGGACACCTTTCTTTATTGAGATGAGGACAGAGGTAAGTATTACATATGGTTCAGATATGCTGTTAAACACTATGGGAGGCTCTCAGTCCATTGCTGCTTTAATCACTTGTCACTCTGAAATTATAATAGTAGCAAGCAAGTAAAAAGCTCTTTCATCTTTCTGGAGAGCTAAAATAGCTTTTCAATGCTACTTTTGGATCACTCAGATGGAACTTTCCAGGTCTCTCCAGCCTTGCTGAGAGACAGATTTCCTGTTCAACATCAGAACATGTTACTTTCCATTGCTCCGAATGTATGCTCAGAAATGAACATTCTCCTAGAATTCTGTCAGGAACTCTGAGACCTAATAGTTAAGGGATGATATGATAGATGGAAAAAAAGATGTTTAAGGCACTTTTTTTTACCATGTAAAGATAAGGTATCCTATATAAAATTGTGACTCTGCAAGAGGTCTTTTTGATATGGTTTCAAAGTCAAGAATTTTTCATGGTCTTTTTACAACATTTGAATAAAATTCATATAAGTCGGAAGAGTAACAGAGGTATGGCTTATATTACAGTAGCAAAACCAAAGTACTTTTGATAATCTATGTTAGACAAACTGAACTTGAGAGTAGGTCCAGAGGTAAACTAAAAATAGTACACTGAGTAGCAAAAGATCTTAGAGAGAAAATTAACAAGAAATTGCAAAGTTACATTTCCCAAATACTGTTTTGTAAGTGCTTCAGGTACTCAAAAATTCCAGGTTCTCTTTTATGTTTTGCATTTGAATGACAGGATTTTGCTCAAATGGAGAAGTGAATCTGTCCAAAGTGAAGGAGAGAGCTGTTTGACATGACACATTTTCTGGTGCTTGCTCATTAGGAAGGTTTCTTCAGTTAAAAGTGGTGAGACCTGATTGAACTTTTTCTGCAAAACCTCTCCTAAGCCACTGCTCACCACTGAAAGGTGGGTAACAAGTCACCTCCACAGGAAAGGGACAAATGTAATTGATCAGAATTACATTTACTTAGATTGCCAGATCTGGATCAAACAGACAAGAAATGAAGGCTCCACAAAATAGGGAGGGAATAAAGATGCTGGAAGAAAAAGAAAGAAAGGAAAAAGAGAAAAAAGGATTAGGGGAACATGAAGTTCTCAGTCATGCACACCTAACTTTACAAATCCGTGGAACTGCATTCAGAGGGTAGAAACATAAAAACTAAGAGAAGGAGTCTCATGCTCAGAAAAATTCAGAAATTCTAATACAGGCAAGGAGGGGCAGGCACAGACAGTCTCCACCTGACAAGTGTTCAGATGATGCAGAACCCAGAATAGCTCTGGTAAGCTGCAGTCAAAACAGATGTTATCTCCAGATAACTGAGTGAAATCTAGCAGGGAACAAAGGCAGGCGTATTCAAGTTTCAAGCATTCCTTTTCCACTTCCCTCAGAAACATCACAGGGCCATATTTTAGCCTGAACCTCCTGTGCTTTCCCATTGTATGTGTTTTTGCCTCACTGAAATGTCCTTCTTCCTACATGAGTATTTTTTCTGCTTATCATTCTCCACAATGACAACCTAAGTCACAGTCATCTTGTAAATAATGTTTAATACTTGATGCCATTTATAAATTCAAGTGTAAATCACCTGCATAAATTAACTTCTGCAGATATCTTTTGGAGCAGTCTGGATTTGGCTGCAGATTTGTAGTCCTCTCTTCTGTGTTCTTTTTCCTATGATTATTAATCAGTGTGACATTGTCTGTGTGACTGAATTCTTGCCTTTTTCCTGTAGCACACATTCTCCCATCCCAGTCATTTTTATTTCCTTTCAAGATCTCTCATTGACAACATCTCATTGTGCTCACTTATTTACTTAATTGGCATTCACATAACTTTCAGTAACGTGATCTATTCATGTTATTGATTTTTGCTAGGCTGCATTGCTGTGTCTGTTGTAAGCATTGATTTGAATACCTGGACACAACCTTGAAAGTCTTCGGTTTATAGACTAAACTACCAACTCCTTCCTGCATTTTCTTCCCACTAATTGAAAAATTTGCATTTTGCTTTAATAAAAAGACAGCTGTCACAAACCACAGGCCTTTACTGTTCCAGTCACACTTTTAGCATTCCAATACCCATAAATACAAGTCTTCTAATGCACATTCTGTTAAACTTCACTTTGTTACTTTCTTGCATGACTTTGTTTTATTTTTCAACTCCAATTCACATCAAATAACACCTCACTCCTTGAAAAAAAACAGTGAATTTTCCATCTGTCTTCTATGAGTCCACAATCATCAAAATAACAGGAAAACTATAGGGTATGAGGAGTTTAGTGACTTTTTTTTCCCTCTCCAGACCTGACTGAATGGAAATTGGTATTTTTCCATCAACTCTGTCTCCATACAAAAATGATATATAGCTGCTACAGGTTCATGACAGATCAGGGCACCCATAGAAGGTTATCAGCTAGTATCTAGGGGTAATTCTAACTCTGAAAACTGATACAAGCAATAAGTTTATGCTCTTATGAAACAGAACTCTTTGCATTTGTCAAATTAGATACATATGGTATTTTCTTTTTTTTTATTCATTAATTATCTTAGATAAGGTTACTAAGGAACTAAGATAGAATCACTGTTAAATGTGCAAACAACCTGAAGGGCCCCGGGAATCAGTGCTGCCAACAGTGTAATTTGACCAAGTTCACCAGATCAGAAGAACCTTCTTTCTCCTGAGAGCCCACATGAAGGAAAAGTTCTATATTACACTAAAACTCAGAGCACATTAAAACCCAACAGAATTTTCTCTGCAAAACAGTGAATACAAAATCTCCCAGTGCCATTTTAGATGTGCCTCAGAAAAGAGAATGGCACTTGAAAAGAAAAAAGAATCCCTGTCTCTTACAAGCACTGAAAGCTGCTATTGCTTACCACAACGTGTCTGCTGAAACAACACAGGTTGTATTAAAGTGCACAGCACAACCGACTGTAAAACCAGAGCATTCTCTTCCCCACTCTGATAGAACACAAGCAGAGCAAGTGACACTGAGAAAGAGAAGCTCACACAAATCTTTATTAGGGTATCCTTTGTATTCTGCCTCTCATGACCCCACAACACAACTGTTCACACAGTCTTACATTCATTCAATCGGGAAATCCTTTAGGAGCTGTTTTGGTTTTCTGCTTTTTCTTTTTTTTTTCAGGAGGCACAAAAACCCAGCACGAATGTGGGTGCATTTTGTAAGGATAAGACAAACTTTCCTATGCCACTCTAAAACCTGCTAAACTGAAATGACAAAACTAGACAAAAAGAACAGGTGAGAATCTTGGGCTGTGTAAAGCAAACAGGAGGAAGTTTAGCTTTGTCTTGGAATAAAGGTGTGTGTTTTCAGCAGGGTAACAAATGCACAGAAAAGGCTTGGATGGGCTGTGATATCACTGTCTCATCAATCCTTGCAAACCTGAAAGGGCAATAGCACAGAGATGGATGAAAGAGCCTGTGCTGTTTGCAGTTCCTGTGTCTGCTCCACACAGCACAGAGTAATAAGTACGTTTTTGAAACAAAACATTTTAAGAAAGCTATTTCATTTCATTTCTTTCTGCAGCCTGCTCTCTGTACTGCCTCGGGGACATGTTATCTGAAGATTATTTTCTGGTTGTCTTTGTTGTTGTTGCCAAAAGGCCTCAAAGAATGAAAAGGTGCTTTTCAGTGATAGGAAAGATATTCTGTGAGGGCATCACAGGCTCACTGGCCATTTATTGTTATTCTGTCCCTCTTTGCTTTAGGTTTTACAGCCCTTCTCAGGAAGTTGCATTTGAAAGCATTTTTAGAGATACTAAATGTGCTTAAGAGAGTTTTACTTTATACAAGTGAAGCCAAGAAGAAAAACAGAGTTTTGGGGGTTACTTATCACAACAGTATGATTGTGACCTCACCTAAACCTGGAAATCCTTACATCAATTGCATTGGATTTTGAATTAAGCCCTAAGAAAACACTGATTTCATTAGTGAGCTAAAAATAGACATACACTTCAAAAGATTTACTGGTTCCTTTTACACTGTTCAGATACTCAGATTCTTCTACCTGTTTCTGTTGTTCCATAATAGCTTGACTTTGGCGTGGATTCTAAGGAGAGTCTCATAAGGTTAATAACTCATTCTCTCTCTCTCTCTAACTCAAATAATGTAGAAAGCAATTAATCATTAAAACAATCCATTAGCTCGCAAAATATGAAGTGAAATAGTGGCAATTTTGAAATGATTGAGGGAGGGTTAGAAACGTTGTCTACTAATATTTCTCTATGATAATCTTCAAGTGCTAGTACATATCAGTGAAGTCTCTGGTAAAAATCACTGTAGTCACACACAAAAAAACCATTCTATTTTAATGGCCATGCTTTAAAATACATTAAGGAGAACTGACCTACGACACAAAACTGGAGACTCACCAACACCTGCTCACAAGTGGCTGTGCTCAGTTATCTCTGACCAAACCTGGTTAAACCCAGATTTATTTGCTGTGTCACAATGGCCCCTCCAGCCCTGGGACAGTTTCTAGTGCAGCAATTCCTATCACATTGGTGGAGGAGTGGAGAGTACAATAAAAATTGAAGTGTGTGTGACCAACTCCAACTCTGTTACAACTATGCTGGCCTCATTAATTCCCACTTTATTAAGCAAAAATAGGATCAGATCACTGATCTTACACAGAACAAAGAAAATTTTCTGTACATTTGTTTCACTGGGATTAATTTAGATCTTTAAAACGTGATATTTTTCAGTAGAGTGATTCATGGGAGACTTGGAAATAAAGTTAGGGGGAGGGTGAATGAAACCTTGAGATGCCATTTAAGTTCTCTGAACTCCACTGAGGTCATTGGGAATGCAGTGGAGGCTTAATCTTAACTTGGCCTGGCTCAACCATTATTTTTTATCTTTACCAATTCTCATCTTTTACATCTCCAGAAGAGGTCTGCCAGCTGCTGCATATACAGCTATTGTACGACATAAGCTGGTATAGGACAGAGGACAATTATTCGTTTAAATAGGTCTATTAATCCTTATAGTTTGTCATTTGGCACATAAAATGGGCTTGTATTCATTTTTTTCGGTGTGAAGTAGGCATTTTAAAATCTTTCACTGTCAAACAAGCCTGTTACACAGCCAGTGCAATCTTTAATGCTGTTTATTTATCAAACTTAATGTAATAGGATTCCTTGACATGGTACACTGATGAAGGAGTGAGGTTCATTTTCAGAATGCTGAAATAAAGCAAACATTTGGTAGCTGATATTCTTCACACTTTCTGTAATGCACAAATATATGTACTGCCTCCACGTGCAATAATTTCTCCAGCAGCCCACAGATTTTGTGAAATGCAATGAAAAAGCTTGCTGTAAGACCTGTTAATCACTGAAAAGTGATCTTGCAAGCTACAGCTGTGGTCCAGTGATTCACAGATGTGGCTATAAACCACATGACAGATGAGCTCAGTTCTTGCCGTGTAAGAAGTATTAGCAACTCCTGGATTTAGGTAAAATGGTGTATTATATATCATAACTAAGGGACTGGTATGTGAAAACAATTCCCTCGTGCAATGATATGCAACTGCTCTCAGTTTCCAGAGAAAACGAGATCTTTTTCAGCTCATACTGCAATAAAAAACAAACCAACTATAATTCGCAAGTTGGCGGTTTGGGGTCTTTTTTTAGGGAGAGAATAAGAAGTATTACAAATCACTGTTACCAGTACAGCAAAACTTTAAATGTTCTATGTGATAAATATTTACTGTAGGTTGTATGTCTATGAGACGTGAAGCTGCACTTTTTCTATTTGCCAGGTGCGATTACTTGCTATGTACTAAAGCACAAAAACAAAGGCACAAAACCCATTTACCTGGTGTTAAGTGCATTAACTTTTGACAACCAAAAATAAGATGCCTGTCCAACCTCTTTCTCAAACCCAGCATTCTCTGTCTTATCACCTGAGAGTGTTGTTGTTAGAGAGATGCAAAACCTTCAGGTGAAATTCCAGAGCACTGTTCAATCAACAGACATATTAAAATAAAAAAAGAACATAGTGTTACTGCAGTGTACACACTCACGCAAGGAATTGGGATATTTCCCAAGTGCTGTTGTTAAAAAAGCAGAATTGCAGTGTTTTCCATGGGTATAGTGACTTCTGCAAGAACAGACACAATGTTTTATACTGTTCCCATCAATAGGCCTTTCCACTTGTAACACAACTCATTAGGGAATGTGCAGGTTCATAAACCAGAATTTTACAAAAGGCAAGTGAAAAGCCACAAAGTACAGAAATGGTTCTTATATTCCTGCAGTATTTATAGTGAATCCCAGAAATGCAAAGCAAAAAAGGTCATGACAGGAGCAAGTTCTTTGAACATTGGACAAAGCATGAGCAGATCCATCCACCCTTCCCCCTTTTTGCGAGGGATAAGCATGGGCAGGAAAACAACTCTGTAGGCAGCCAGTCGCTTTCCTGTGGTGATTTGGCCAAAAGATCAATGGTGATCTAACCAACAGCAAACAGAAAAAAAGAAGCTCCAGCTTTTTTTTCTAGCAACATTCTCACGGGACAAAACATAACTTTATCTTTTCTACCTGAAAATGAGAGAGAGAAAAGCAAGCTTTCCCCAGAGCAGCCTGGTGGTGCAGCATTAGGCTGGGTGTTAAACAGGCACGGGTGGAATCTGAATGTGCCATCTCACCTGCCAGGAGAAAAAGCAAACACTCACAACCAGTACAGACAGGCAAGCACTGGCTCTCTGAAATAACTCGGCACATCTAACTCACCCCACATCCCTCTCCTAGACCTGGCTATTCAAACAGAGAAGGAATTATTGGAGGAATTACTTTTTCTCCAAACCCCAGGCTTTTTCCAGAAAAGGAAACATTTTTTTCCCCAGTCGGCCCTATTTGAGAACATCAACATATGGAGCATGTTAGACATAAGGGAGAGTGCAATATGTTTTGAGAAAATTCACAGTTTTCTAACCTAGATAATGTCAGCAGAAATTTCTTTATTTGCACTGTGTATTATCAAAGCCAAGAGAAAAAAGTTATTAAAAAAAAACAGCAAAAAATGTATTTTTATAGAATGTAGAAGAATAAAAGTTAGGGAAGACAAGTAAATATTTGGAGAAGAACAAAATGCCATTTCTAAATGTTTAAATTTTAATTGAGTTGAAGATGTTGGAGTAAGCCTTTTCTTAAGATATATGTCCCTAATGAATATCATTTAAGAAGTCAGGGAAGAGGTTTGATTTTTGTCAATCATAACTCTAAAACATACACACAGAAAAGTACATGCATGCAGGATCCTTAACAGAAAGTAAGGATAAATAAATTTTAAAAAGCTGTTCAGAATGCCTACAGTATATTTAATCCATCAAATTTATCTTAATTTTGTTTCTGTGAACTTGAAGGAGAAAAATATAAATAGAATCTGCTGTGGGTGTGGAGCTACAATATTTGGTTCTTCTCTTATCTCCATCTTCGCTTCATTTCTCTCTCTATAGCTGGGAACTGCACCATGGCATTGCCCTGCTCATCCTGAAATCAGCAGAAAATTAGACCTGCCAAAACATCACAACTGGAATATATCATATGTCAGTGACTGGGAGTTTTTGGGGGTGCATCATGAAAGAATCCAGAAGAAAAAAAGTTTCAAATGTGTGGCATCCCTCCCTCGAAAATGGGGGCAGTGCTGACCACAGAGCAACAAGGTGTCATTCATCAGCCCCCCTGCAAAAAATTACAGCCAACGAGTCTAACAAACAAATGGGGCTTCAAAGTCTTGGGAAAAAAAATAAACCAAGAGTTAATGAGAATAATGTCCTGCAGGACTCTGGGAAAACAGAAACAGAGATTTTGAATACTCTGGTTTAAGGTCTTTTCATTGTCCCTTTATATATTTTCATACAAAATTAAACAACTCAATGCTGGGAGAGAAGTACATGGAGTCCTGTTTTCACAGTCATGGTGTTCTGCTAAAAAAAAGGGCAATCAAAACAAAGACACAAAAGGTTTTCCTCTAAACTGATATTTCATTTTGTTAATTACTACAACAAAATAATAGACTCTTTAAGTTCTGGATTCTTTAAAAAACCCCCAAATCTCAATACTAATTACCAGTACTAATAGAGATGAAACATTTGCACTGAACTATGGACTAAAATGGAGCTGTTAATTCATTGTCCTCTCTTTCTCAGCAGAAATTATTTAGAATTATTTCTATCATAAGAGGTTCCTTGTCTGCCCAATTCTAACTGAGGGCAGAATTAAATAATGTTTTTAAGGTATTTTTCAACTTCTCTCCCAATTTTGGATAAAACTATGAGGAAAAGAAGGACTCTCTTTTTTTAATAACCAGGAATTTCCAAATGAAATAAAACAAGTATGATGTGAACCCTGTGAAGGTTCATATTAGTCCCAATTAAAAACATTAGTTAGCCTATACAAAAAGAAAAATAAATCAGAACTTGACAGCAGATATAGAAACAAGGTGTTATCTTCTGGTTTCAATATCCATAAAACTAAACCGTCAACACCTCAGGTCCCAGCGGTAGCTCCTAATTACATTTTCTCAATTTGTTGTTTTGTCCTGCAGTAGTGCCATAGCAACCCAGCTGAACAAAAAGCAGAATTTATCAGGCAGGGCTTGTGAAGGAAGGCTGGTGGTGCAATGGCTGACATCAGTCATTTATTTGGCACACAGACTCTGTGAGGACAATCAGATTTCACTCCTTCAAATTGCCCAGAAGAAGTTTGGTGCCTTGGCTCAGAAATCTGTGCCTCACCTGAAGCTGGTTTTAGCTCAGCAGGTTCCTACCCCAGAATGAGCAGAGCAGAGCTGAACTCCTGGGGTTGCTTTGAGCACTGATTGCTGCTGCTCTGGAGCCCTTTCAGAACACGAGTATCTGGTTTAACAAAAACAGCTGGTTTCATTTGGGACATTCTTGGGTTTCCTTATTTCATCAGTTTTTAACGTGTTTATTCACTTAAATCTGAAGCATCTAGCATGTTTCTCCTCTACGCTGGTTATTTCTCTTTTGATTGATTTGCTTATCGAAATTACTAACAGCCTCTATATTATTTCCCTCAAAATTTGTGTACAGCAGATATCAACAGCTCCTAACAATATAGAGAATCTCCTCTGAAATTGTACTCAGTTATTGTTTTATAGGCCTGGGTTTGGATTCGTAGCACATTCCAAACAATAAATGAACTGCAAGTTACCATCTGCAGCAGTTGGATATCAAATTCTATTTAAACACAGTAGAAAGTGAAATATAATATTATGAGCTCATGAAAATAAATAAAATAAATATATAAAATTAATTAAAAACAGCAGTCACTATATGTGAACACTTTCTAGCAAACCATTATATAACTATATTATGTTATTGGATTCCAGTCAAGTTATGAAATAAAATGTATTTAATCCTAAAACCCAATCAAGTTATCATACATAAGCCCAGGAATGTTAAGTGTACCTCAATATTCTCTCCTTGACGCTTTTTCTTAATTAGACTCCTTTTTCACTACAATTCCAGAAAAGCATTCAAAGAAAATCATCATGATATTATGAGATGCCACACAAGGGACTGGGAGATTCTGCAAATTATTCCTTGAGAAGGAAAACAAAATGTGTTTCTGTCAAAATTATGTGTTTTCTCATGCAGTGCAGGCTTCCAAAGATGAGCTATACCCAGGAAGCATTAATGTGGAATCTGAAATGCACAAACTCCAGTAACTATGGACAACTCCCAGGTGGCCTCTTGCCAAAATTTCTTGATGAGTATACAGAGTGCATCCAATTTGGATTTGTACTTTAGCCCTTGGGAAAGTCATTATGTATATAAGGGAAAAACAATTCTCAAGTTTAACAAACGGGAACACACCAGCAAAAAAGCCCTGCTAAATCTGGCCGCGTGTTTGTGTTCTAAGTGACTAATGGAGGGAAATGAGCTAATTCAGGGAGAAAGATTGTGTCTGCCAGCCTTATCTCCAACATCGGGTGGGAGCAATGACTGCAACTCCTCTTTTCTCCTTTTCCAGGGTAACTCTTGAGAGAACTCTGATTCAGACCCTGATAAAGTCCACTAAAACCAGTCCTCACGGATTGCTTGTTTTCCTTAACATCACTGATTACACGTGTTTGCCTGCTCCTGAACTCATCCCTGCAATCCCAAATCCACTCCTGACACACACTGTTCTCTGACCAGTTATTCTGTGCCAGCACCTTTCTGCCCCCACTTCTGGCAAAACTCCTCCTCACATCTTGTGATGTCTGTCATCACCCAGCTGAAAAAAGACACCTCAGCTTTAGCATAAATGCACTTACAAGTTTTGCAGAAAAGGGTTTATGGCTAATTTTAGTCCCCAATCCATTAGGAACTCTGTCTAATGTCCCTGCATGTGTGCCTTTCCTGCCTGGCTGTTCTGTTTCTTTATTATTTTACTGACAATCTTTGACTCAGAAAATGTATCATGAAAAACTACAAGACATTGCTCTCTATAAAACATTGCTGTGGTTTCAACCTGAGCTGCCCTCCCAGGTCGGTGGTTAATTTCCCCTCTTCAAGCAAAGTATTTTAATAGTTCATCTCTGGTAATTTTCTATTCCACTCTCTTACGTGATCTATCCACATTTTGAGTCTTTCTCCAAAATTTTTTGTGGCTGCTAATGGAATTATTCATTAGCAGGAACAACATTTGCCAAATAACTATCTAATAATGTGTGCCCAAATTCATATTTAAACACACACATAGTTGACCTGATTTTTTCCCCAATACCTACACAATGAGGGAAAATGCTTTATCTGAAAAAAGAACATGCAGCTCATTTTAGAACTTAGCAATTATTTTCACTGCATTCTCTTCAGTGTTCATGGAAGAGCAAATATTTGAAAAAGCAGAGTAGCCTCAATAAAATGTACCATTTTGATAGGTGATGCATACTTTTCTACAATTTAGCTAGTAAAAACATAGCAGCACCTGAAATAAGTTAGCTCTTCTGAAATACAGGAGCAGATAAGAAGGTACACAGAATATCTATGAACAAAATCTCAGTTGTTTCTGATCTGTTCTTTTTCACTAAGTAATGTATGTGGAAACCTATGTTGAATGAATAAATTGCCTATAACCTCCTGTTTTGGTGAGGATAAATAAATTAAAATTATATTTCAGAAGTGTTTATCTTCTTATTTGCAAGAGAGGCTTGATCCTATTGTAATGGGACAGTAAAGCCAAGCACAGATTAATGGAATGGATGGGCTTGCTCCAGGTACACACCTGCTGGAAACTGTTGGCAAAGACTGACAAAAGTGCACACATTTAAAAGAACCCTCCCTAAATGAACAAGTAACTGGAGAATCAATTCGATACTCTATTTTCCATCTTTTTATTAGCCATGAAAATATTTGCATCATTTTAGCTTACAGAGACTTGGCTTGCTGTGGACTTTCAGGGAGAACAGTGGAAGCAGCAGGTGTTGAAACCTCCAGAAGCAGCATGTAAAGAATTTAGTGAAAATTCTAAGGTTCTAAACCCCTTGATTTTCTCTTCTTTATTCCAGATTTTATCTCCTTTATTCCAAATTTGAAGAAAGCACGTTGCTGAAGCACAAAGACAAATGAAGTCCCACCTTGTGCAGGAGTTTTACAAAACAAACAGGGAAATCTGAGTGGATCATAAATATGTAAAAAAACCCTACATAATTTGTTTGCTTTTGAGACATGCCCTGTATCAGAACCACGTCTGATAGAATTGAGGGCTTTGGGTGTAGGGTTCAGAGGAAGTGCGTGCTGGTAAAGGAAACCTTTGCCATTCCAGAATGACAGACTGGAAATCAAGATGCCAATCACTAGAGGATAACAGATGTCTTCAGTTGTCTGCTGGCTGTTTATTTGGAATTTAGTGGATTCCAGAGATGGCCATGAATACCAAAAGATAACACCTCTTTGTTGTGATGAGCAGTGCAGGTTTGCCCTGGTGAGCAGTTAGAGAGCAGGAGTGCACAAGAAATCAGATCAGCAGAACTGAAAACGACACTTCACATTCTCAGCAGCACAAATCCAGCAGCAGCAACCACTTTGCTCACAAGCCTGTTATCTGTACTGCCACGGGCAGCAACTGTCTGGGTAAACACAATTCTTTGGGAAAGTTAAAAGCAAAAGTTAAAAGACTAAAACAACTGAAAAAAAATAAAAAAGAAACATAAAAAACCCAATCCAGGAACTTAACTGTACCTGTTTTAGACCATCTAATGAATATGGACTAAAATCAGAATATTGAAAACGAGGCTTAGATGGAGAAAGCACTGACAGAATGTAATATTTTCCTTATCATACCACCTCTTTTCCTTAAAACCAGTAATTTGTACAAGGAATTATGACATGAAATGCATGAGAATACACTGAAACAAGAGTATTGAAGCACTGCTTCCACTCTCTCTTTAGCGTCCAGACCACTGAAGACATTTGGATATGTCAGTAGCCTAATCCTGGCCAGCATCTGTCAGGATTTTATATGAAAATATTTTGTGTTTTAATTTTATATCACAAAAGCTAATTTTTCATGATATATAGAATTATCCAGCGGAGTCAGAATATTACCTATAAAATTCTTCCAACTATATGTGAATGTGGTCGAGAAGAATATCCTTATTGGGCAGTTAGCACAAAATCCTGTCCAACACCCAGGATGTTATAGGAAAGTTAATTCTTCAAAAAGCATTTATTACTATCCATGCTTGTAATTCATGGAACAATGAACAAAATTCTATGCCTGGCTCCCAGCTGCCAGCTTGCAAATACCAGTCAACACCAGGGACAGATTTCCTCTGAGATACATCATCTGCATGTTTTTAAACTTCTGTTGTCTTAATAGTAAGGTTGTAAATTACTAATATTGATAACAGTAGTAGGCTTGCTCAACTAATGTCTGAAGCATAAGAATATATTTTACATTTACACTCAACTTTAAAACTGCCCAAATGATTTCCAAAATGCAGTACAGGCCAACAAAAAGGGTGTAAGGAACAAAATAAAACTAAACTTTCAAGAAATGTTCCACACTTCAGGTATTATTATAAGAAAAATTATCCAAGTAAGAACAGATTTTTAAATTAATAAAACAACTTTAAAAAACAATCAAAAGTACTTCCTGATACTAATTTCCTACAACAGACAGGCAGCCAAGATTTGGCATGAGTCAAAATCTTTTGAATCTGAACAAAATCTGCTGAGTATGAACCTTTTGAACTGAAGGCTTACCAAGGGAGAGATCAATATTAGCAATCTTGATCCTACGGGCCCATTGATTCCACCAAATTTGTTAAAATACCCAAGAAATCTGGTTTGGCTACACACCAGGCTTGCACCTTGTCTGTGAGTGCAGCTCAGTCCGGCTCCCCAATCCACACCCTGCAAAGGCACTGGAGTGGTTCTGGAAGTTTCCAGTGCCCAACCACTCACCAACCACAGGGCTTTGGCCACCTGAGGCTCTGGAGCAGTGAAGGCTCTGAAACTCACATCACACATTGCAGATATTAAATCCCCAGCTATCACACTGTTCTTTAACTCAAAATATCTTCCTTCTAGCTGGATTAAAACTGGCGATGCCTTTTGTTTGATCTAGGAAAAAACCCACTTGGATCCAAAATCTGCTTATCTGATGACAATGGGAGTAAAAATTCTGTGCCATTAGCAAACCGAACATATCTGAGCTGATGTTTTATGCCAATAAAACTTTACAACACAAATTGTGGCACAAATTTCAGTGCTTTTGAGGCTGGAGTTCTCACTGATATAAACTCGAAGTCATTACAGTGCTTGTGGGGAAGGACAGGAACCAGCATTCTCTGCCATGCTGAGCTTACTCCATCAGCTGCAGCATATTTGGATAACTTCTTATATGTGATAAATCACACTGAATAACCTCCAGTGAGCTGTTCTGTTTTCTGTGGAGAGCAGGTATCCCGGTCCTCATGTATTTGTCATTTCTCATGGCAGATTTTGCATCTTTGATAGCGACAGCTGCTTGAAAATTTTACTGACGAGTTTTGGTTTATTGTTGTGATTATCCCTCAAGGAAAACAGAGACACATTTTCAGCAGACTAAGCATTGCAGACGATAAAAGATACATATTTGTGTAAGTGTTTGCATCATCTGCTCTATTACTAGAGCAGCTGATGATGAAAATTTTTAATTTTCAGGTAATTAGAAAACATTTCTTTCTCTATCCATATTCTCAGGAAACACTATCATTCGCTGTTCCCAAAGACTGCTTCATACAGATTTTGGGAAAAAATTACATCCAAGTAAAAGTTACAGGACATGACAATTAAAAACAATCCTTCAATCACAAACCCCGAAAGCCACTCCAGTCAAAGTACAGGAGTAGGAATTCTATTTCTCTGAGTTTTTATTTCCATCCCTGCATCAATTGCTACATGATCAAATTCAAAAGTCCTGTCATGCTGAAATCTTTGAGTCTTAAGTATATGTAATTATATTTGACTATATGAAATATTTATTTGCTGTCAAGTTGCTGAACAAAATCATAATATTAAAGAACTTTTGCAGAGCACTGGAAAAAACAGTACTTAATTCACTGAAACTTAATTATTTTTTTGTCAAAATGGTTTAACTGAATCAGGGATGACTAAAATCCCTCAAGAATGACTAAACACTCTCTGTATCTTCATTAAAGGCAGAGGCTGAGATATTAAAACACACAACTATTTTCAACTGGATGTTCTTGCTGCTGGTCACTGTTTTATACCTCTTAATGGAACTCCTGGGTTTAATGACATCACTAAGAAATGCTGTTATCATAAATTTGTTTCTGCTCAGGTATCGACTCAGGATCAGCAGAATAATTTAGAAGTTAGATCTGAATATAGATTAGAATAGGCCCAGATGTGAGCCAGGGACATTTTTGCCTGGTTTGTGCTATTGCTATAAAGAGGAAGATTTACTGGAAAGAACTAGAAAAATGGTCAGGAAAGTTGACAAAATAAAAAAAAATTGTGACTGAGTGGTGAACAGGACCACAATTTATAAAATATTCATAGTTGATAAATTCAGGAAGGAGATGAATTTAAGAAAGAAATATTCTGCTCAGAGGCCTACGGCAACAAGCTTCCAATAACCAGAATTAACAACAGGGCAAGTTGTGCTAACAATGGTATTAGGCTATATAAATACATTTTTCCTTCCCCACAAACCTACAACCTCCTGCAAAGAAAAGGACATCTATGCTAAAAATCCAGCTATAATGCAAAATATAAATATGTTCCATAAAAGATCCCCAATTCTAAATTTCCTGACTCCCAATATCTCTGATAACATATTTCACCAGATTATAATACTGTGGTTCATGCTAACACAGTTGATTTAAGCAACCAGAAAAACTCACCATGGCATTAATTACAGAAAATCTCTCTACTGAAGACTATGCAAACCAATATATCTACTTAATTAAACAGATGGGTGTTTAAAGCACAAATGTAATATTTTCGATAAATTTACAGAAAAATATATCAGAATATTTTACATCACATCACAACTAGAAGGGATAAAAGGGTGTGATTAATTTTTCTTCTCCTGAAGCCAAATTTGGCTGCTAGTTCCACCTGCTCCTTGTATTCCCTGGAGCTTCAGAGAATACAAACTCTCATATTCTCCATAGAAAAACCCAAACCAAATAGCCATGGCAACTGTTCCTACATATGCCATCTAAGAGGAAATTCTGGCCCAATGTTCTTATAGTTAATTATTAAAACCTTAATTCCTTTTCATCTATTATTAGGATACTATTTTAATTATATTTTTAAATACCCAGTTTTACAGCAGCAAAGGATGTTTGCCCTTGAATTCAAAGCATGTTTTTTTCAAAGAAAAGAGGATAAATGGGAAATTTTTATTTCACAGGAAAAGTTGGGCTTTTTAAAAAATTTGTTTGTTTAAAGTTGCTGTGATTAAAAGGGGAGAGGGATTTTAATTATATGCCAGGGACATTCAGCAAATGAGAATACATTATGCACTAAAGTTTTCTTAGTTATTTCTTTCCTTGCACAACTAATTGCTTTTGCTGCTTGCAGATCTGTTCTATCACGACTTGTCAGGGAAATGCAGCCTGTGGATCCCTGTGCTGCAGCTGACAGACAGCCACTCTTAGCCAGAGCCGTGCAGGATTTTCCCAGCTACGTTATTAATATGCAAATTTACAGAGTCCAGTTCACCACCATAATCTTTTTTGCTTTGATTGGCTCTTACGTTCAAAATTTTCAAGATCTGTCCAGCAATAAAGACATATCTCAGCTTCTCATTTCTTGTTAAATGAGCAATAAACTTCAAGGTCAGACCCAGAGTGGTGTAATTACCTCATTAACTGAAAGTACTCTCGAGTTATCATTTTAATAGTATTAAGGAGGAGAAAGGCTGTGACCCAGAACAGCGAGTGGCTCTGGTTCACATTTTGGCTTTAGCTAAATAAACAACACAGACTGTAGGCTCCAAATGCTTCATCTCAATCACATGCCAGAAGTTTATTTCTAACAATAAATCTATTCTGTGGCTTGATCAGCCTGCATTCAAGTCATCTATAAAAGCTGATTGACTTGAATGATTTGGGAAAAATTTCCTCAAATAATATTCACTGTAGAGACTTGGCACTCTCTTATATGGCATTTAATCCTTGTGATGCAGCAGCACAGCTCACCATTGATGGGTACTAATGACTGTTTCATTCAGGGCATTGCATTTGAAGTTTTACTTTAAAAAAAAATTGATGACACATTGATTTTTCATCTCTGCTTTATGATTCTGGTCCTGCAGCCAGCACAGCCATTCGTGAGCTGATCCGCTCAGAGCACCTTGGCTCTCTGAGGGCCCAAAGCCTCAAAGGGCATCACACACAAAGTCTGGGGCTCTCCCAGCTTTCTGCTGCCTTGATACTCAGGAGAAAGTTGCAAACATTTCAGTTATTGTAATCATGTCAGAATAAAACAAATGAGCCACTTCAGCATTCCCAGAACAAACCACGGCCCCCAGAGACCCTCCCCAGGCTGCTCTAAGGGCCCTGCACTGCAGCACCCTCCTTTGGAGCTGTGCTGGGCGTTCCCTGGGCACAGCTTGGCCAAGGGGCTGCTCGGAGGCCTCCCTGGCCCTTCACACGGGTGCTGCAGTGTTTGGGCACGAGGTGGAGCACGGAATGAAGGGCTCTCTGCTCCCCCACCAGAAACAGGTCTGTGATACTCTTAGATTGCCCAGGTGCTGTTACATGCTAATTTAACCAGACAAGTATACTTTGATTCAACAGTGTTTAGTGCAGCAAAACTCCTGTTAGTGCATGACTGTAGTGTTTCAGATGAGGTGACAGAGCGTGTACTTTCCCCATTTAGTGTATTTATTCCCTCCTTGTTCCACAGATCGCTGTGCATTATTTTCTTTCTGTATTCATGATAACATCAGTTATCAACCCATCTACCATTCAAAAAATAGAAAAGTCAAAAAAATCTCTGCTTTCTAACTATTTGCATATTGCAAAACATGAGGTATTTATTACTGTGCTCGTCTCTTTTGATGACATATGGGAAGAGCCAATAACAACACTGTAACATCTGAAATCATTTGAGCCCGGCACTTAAATTTGATTTTAACATCTACAAATCTTGAACAGTTAACATTAAAGACATATAAATCCCATAAACCTCATTTAGATGAGAAGCTACTGAGTTCACAAAACCCATTATGAACCTTAGTAGTGATGTACTGTTCAGTTACACCAGATTGACTAATCCAGGCTGGGCTGTGTTTTCATCACTGTGGCTTGCTGGATTTAAATAAACCATGTTAGAGATGTTATCGTGTGCACAGCTCTGCTCATAAAACCCCAGGCTGCAATAGAAAATAGTTGATATAAAGATTGTAAAGAGCAATTTATCAGCTCAGAGTACTGAACTATTAGTCTCTATTGCTGTCTGGGATTTATTTCATAATTAAGAAGAGCTTATACATCCTCTTTATTATGATCAGAGACTAAACTACTGGAAGGTCTTCCAAACGGAAATGGAATCCACAATTACATCTAAGATCCAGAGAAAATCTCTGAAATGAAAAGGAAATACGTAACTAAGCAATTGCCTATGGAAAATCATGGAAACAAATGTTTCCTACTTCTATTTTATTACACCACATTTACAAAAGGAAGAAATGCCCCTACTCCTCTTTATGCCCAACTTCAGACTGGGGTCAGGTTTTCCCCTACAGTATTTGTAGGGACAGTTCAGTGCCAAGAGGCAGAAACACAAGCTGACCATGATCTTCCTCAGCCTTCCAACAGTTCATTTTATTCCACTGCATTAAATTAGTTACTGCCTTCTCCAAATACAAGCAGGAAAATATGAAGCAATGAAAGAGAAGTCTCACAGGCAATGTTTTCTATACTTCTGACGCTCCTCACACAAGTCCTTGTGAAAAAGTCACTGTGACACTGACCCTTTCCCTGTCCCAGGAAACCATGTCCCACTCCCTGTACAGAGGAAAGGAATCACAGCTGCTGCACAAGAGAGCCAGTCTGAGCCTTGTGACTGCACATAAGCACGATTTGCTCCTTATTGACTGCTTCATAGAATCCAGTGATTGCACTGGATATGTCAATTACTGTAAATTAATGGCATTCTCCAGCGTGTTGCCGCTCTTCACTTCCCTCGCCTTTCATCTGGGGATTCTAAACAATCCCAAATAATAATTAAACATTTATCTGTGGAGTAGTAGTTTCTATGGGAGTCAGTCGCAGTCCAGCCTCTGAAGAGGGAGAGGCAATCACGAGACGTTACTCACCAGGCAATAGTCACGATTTGGCAAACATCACAGCAAACTGATATTTAGGACAGGACTGTTTCCCCTACTTGAGGCAGAACTGTGATGTCCCTAATAGACATACACAAACTCCTCAATGGAACCATGGAATGTGAATAAATGAAGCCAATTCAGATTTTTCAGACATATGGAATAAAGTAACCTACAATTAATTTCACATTCCTTCAGTTTTCATTGCACTTTCAATGAACTACTAAAATCCTCTCTCTTCTCATTAGCAGTCTGTCTTGTCAATACTTTTCAATACTTCAATGCCTTCTCACTCTTAATTTTCTATTTCAACATATTATCTTCCCATCTTTCTAAAATTCTATCCTAGTCTGCATTATATTTTTGTCCAAACAACATTACAGATATTTCTTTTAATGCAAGCCTGAACAGACAAATGTAGAAATAAGTTATAATAATCAAAGATTAGGCATGAGATGGTAAATTCACAAAATAGGACCTCCTACATTCATTCTGAGCTACAATTTTTTACTTACATGGGCATTCTGGACATAAGATGTGCAGAGATATTTGCATATGATGAGAGTTGACAGCCCATCTCCAATGGTCAGGAATCCTTATGTTGGCTGGTAATAAAATATCTAATTGTCCAAGTATGGAAGTTGGTAACCTTATAGATGCTAGAAGACACGTTCATCATTATCATCCATTAATAACTCCATCTGATTTTAGTTCATAAACAACTGGACAAAGGCAATATTACAGTGCTGTGCATTCATCCTGAAGCTCAGTCCTCAACTCCTACCCTCACATTACAAATAGGTAGTTCCTGATAAAGGCTCAGGTGCTCCCTAGTGGAAGCTTAGCCAGGAGCCAAGAGTGACCTCAACACAGGCCATGCCCACTCCAATGGTTTGGGCAGCACAAGCAGAAGCCAATGGATCCATCACCAGATCTCCCTCCCACGCCTCAGCTGGCACTGGGGGTGGGCAACACCCCAGAGCAGTCCTGGACTAATGGTAGCATCAGAGATCAAGTGTTCTGGAGATGATCCCAGAGCAAAGAAAGGAAGAACTCAGCACCAGCAAGATGATTTGGGATGAGTAAGCAGGGTGATATTTTTATTTTCCTGTGAAATTTCTGTGTTTCAAAATATCAGTAAAGTAGTGAAGTACCTACACTTTCCACACCATTTATATAAAGTTGTGTTCTTACTCTAGCACAGCTCCCACTGATTCACTGCCAGATGAAAGATAAGCACTGTCACCATAGCACAGAATTATGTTATATTCAACACCAGAAGCAGCATATTGATTTACAAACATCAAGTGATTTACAAACATTAATTGATTTATAAACACTAATTGATTTGGAAAAAAAAAGAAAATCACAACTACAGTACCAGCTGGAAGTGAATTTCCTTTTTACAGCCGATCCAAAGGTTAATTTTTATTTTCTCATGGTAGCCAATGATCCAACAAACATTGAAAACAAAATTTATAACTACCATAGAACATCCGAGATGACCTTCAGAACAACCTCCCATCCCAAAGTGTGTTAATGTGTAACATGGTAAAATACCTCCTCTATTCAGCAAATAGAAATATTTGTCATTGAAAATTAGGAATAATTATTTTAAAAGAAAAACATCCCAACTGCTCTTGTTGTAAGGAACTTCTGAAATATAAGAAAAATCAAATGAAAATCCAGAAATATAAACTGCAAAAAATGTATATATGTGTACTTTTAATATACAGAGTATTTTCATTCCTGACTGTTCAGCACCCACAGGGATAATTTCCTAAAATAACTGAAGGGACTGCAGTTTTCCTTCCTTGCATGGAGCCCTGGTGGAGAAACCTTGTCACTACTCATAACACCACAAATACACGTTTTAACTGGGCTTTATTTTCCTCCCTGGCACAATTATGAGCCTCAGCTGCTGTAGGCAGCAGCTGGTTAGGGATCATCGAGCAAAGGCTGACAGCCGAGTGCGCCTGATAACAGAAATCAGGACTGCAAGAGGGTTCAACACCTAAAGCTTTACTCAGAGTGCCACACACACAGTTTTATTAGGAGAGAGCACAGGCTTAGCAAGAAGTAATTTTAACAATAATTAGGCAATAAGGAACATCAACAAACCCAAGAAACTCTGTTGTCCAATGAGCTCGTACAGAAGGAAATGTGGCGTACCTGGGTAGAGCTAGTTGAGTTTATCCTTCCACCTGAAGTGATCCCAAACACAGGCTAACGAGAGACTGTCAGGGGCCTCTTCATGGCTCTTTTTCACTTAGACCGAAGCAGGCTGAGAGCAAACCCCTGCCTTGCTCCAGGGAGCCAGCAGTGTGGAGTAGTGTGGGAATTGTCCCTGTTGGGAGGCAGCTCTGCTGCTGCCCAGCCTCACTCCTGCAGCTCCTGGCCAGCGCTTCGCTCTCCTTCAGTGGCTCCCAAACCAGCAGCTGCGACCCCAAGGGAGATCACCGCAGTTAAAATAGGGTCATAAGCCAAATAATCCTGTATTGAATCCCGTATTGAAGTTCAAGAAGGAACTTCACCCATCCAAGCGGATGAAGAAACCTTAAAGAGATATATGATAGCCCTAAATAAACAACTTAAGAGAAATTGAGAAATATGTGGCTGGAGCCCAAAACAGGGAATTAGATGGGCCAGTACATGATGTACAACCTGGAGATTATGTATATATTAAGTCTTTTACAAAGAAAACCCTAGAACTGCAGTGGGAAGGACCGTTCCAAGTGCTCCTCATGACCTTCACTGCAATCAAGATTAAAGAGTAGAAGGCTTGGATTCATCACTCCCGGGTAAAGAAGGCCCCTGAAGGAATTTGGAAGGTAACACCAGGTGACGAAGGACTAAAGCTGAAGCTGACCCAGAAGAATGAATTATGATCATGGACATGATGGGGAACATTGAGATTTTAGTGATCAATGCGATAATTGTAACAAAAGTTAAAACAGCACCACACAAGTAGGATGAAACTGGAATATATCAATGCCAAGGGAAGGCATATGATCCCCACTCTTGAAAGGCTTTGAACAAAATGCTCAGAGTCACTAATGCGAGCTTGTGGGAAGGGAGAAATATTTGGGGTTGTAAATACACGTTTGTACAGGATGGGTTTCATGAAATTTATCATCCACCCATGAAACTCATCCGATTTGGCCCTGAATGCTGCGACAAATGCTTGAGCAAGTGTCCTGTTCAGGGACCAGGACATCACAGCACATCTTCAGACTCTTGAGCCACAGACTCTTTCAGATCTAGCAAACTTACAAGAAGTTCCTTCCCCAATATGCCGTTTGCTAAAACAAACCCTCAAAGAACCTCAGAGGGTTTGCTATGAAGATTATTTAATTTGCAAGAGGAAGAACTGAAAAATTATTGGTGAAGTCAGTATTGTTGGATCTATGTACCTTATGTTTTTGAAACGAAGCTGTCCAAATAACCATTTTTGTTTACATTTATGTCTCTAATGCTTACCAAAACTTTAATTAGGAGCAGGTCTTACACACTTAGGATTATGAAGCTTAAGGTTTCTTCGACTTAGAAATGAAAATGTAGGGAGGAAAAATGATAATTTGAAATTGTAATGTCATTTAAGGTGGGTTTTGTAATCGATTGCGCTAGTGAAGAAAGGCAGCAGTTATTGGTATACCTCTTTTATTTCCCTACATTAAGTCTTCTCCTCTCCTTTGTATTTCATTTAGTCTAAGCGAGCCAATGTAAAACCTTGGTGAATTCCTTCAGCAAAAATCCTAATGTCTGTTGGAAAGCACATGTCTACGGTGGAAATAACCTGGGTCTGCACTTTGCTGCACATCTGCCTCTTCCCTTCTCTCTCTCTTCTCTCTTGCTGGTCTGATTTGCACTACCAAACCACCTGCTCCACTTAAACTCGAAGTGTTTTCATTCATTTCACTGCATTAAATATATATATGAGATTCATGCATCCAAATGTGTACACTTGGAAATATAATGAGGTGACTTCCTGAGGACTGAGGATGTGTACAGATCTGGGCCTATTCTTCCAGCAATTATTACTCATTCCCCTTCAGGCAGAGATCCTTAACCCTTTCATAGCATAAAACCACTCCCATTGTTCAAAAAGTGACTCTCAGCTGCAGAGGGCGTAGCATTGATTTTGTGACTGCAGTTCTGTTCAGATTTTAATCCTATTCACAGTGGTGCCTCAGGAGTACCAGACATGCAGATAAGGAGTTCCCAAATTGTGCCCATGGGGCCTCATGCCTTTCCTCCTGAGGTCATGACAAAACCACCACCGGCTTCAGAGATTCCGAACGAAGCTTTTCATTTAGAGCTCAATTAAGTTAAGCTCTCAAACGGAAAGACATCAGAAAAATGTCAGCCTCTCAGTCACTGAAGGAAACCATTGCAGCAATTACTCATTACTGCCTTAATGGATACATATTAAGCAATCAGATATGTTTAATCCTGGACTGCTGAGAACTGATGAGGAAAAGAGAGTCCCTGCAGCAACGTGTGAGCCCAGGCTCACAGACAGCCATGGAAAGCCGGCTGCAAAGCAACAGGGAGTGAACAGCTGAAGACACTTGCAACTCCTGTTTATAGCTATTTTGAAAACATTTTTCTTCCTGGTGCTGAAGAAGAAGAGTCTCAAGAGTCTTTTTTTCCCTTAATTATGGAAAGAATTTGTTCACAGCTATGAATATTTGCTCACAGAGAAATAAATGGATGCCATGCTCAAAAAATAAGGACTAAAGATAGCCTTTTTAAATGTCAATTTATGCTGCTCAGTCTAACGCAGATATGATACAAACCCAGTCATATGAAAGAAACAATTATTTCTGAGACCACCCACCTGGTGACCTGTTTTTGGAACCAAGAACCCCAAGCCGAAGCCTGGTGTGTCTTTGAAAGGAGACTTCACTCGTGTCTCTCCCAGACACTGCTGCAGCTCTCTGTGGTTAGTAAGCATTGTTTCTGAATCTTGGTACTCTCAGGGTGACCATAAGTAACTTTTGATCAATCCCACGATCAATCTCAAACCTTCTCTTTTCCTTTTTGTTTTTTTTTTGTTTTTTTTTCCCCCACCAGAATGGTGCTAGCAGTTACTAGCTCATTCCAATTTTCAAAGATGTAAATACAAAGTGCACGGAGTGAGATAGAGCTCTTGAAATCTGAAACGAGAAGGAAATTTCACCAGAGACTTCTCAGTTCTGAAGAACTGGCATTTTGACCTTAATAATCCAGCACAAGTCACCACCGTTCCCGTGGACCTCATTACTGAATAAGCTGAGCCTTGAATAGGGATACATTTCTGTGTCTGAAAGAGCAAACAACCTGATGTGATTAAGAGTGATTTGGATATGAGATATAATGGTGCAGCATTTTTTAAAAGTTATTCCAGTTCTATTAAGTAATGAGTTCCTTAATTCTAGCAAGAATGAGAGGTGTAAAAATACCAACTGCATGTGAAAAAGGTAGATTGTCAGAGCCTTCCTCAGGAAGCATATTCATTCACTGCTACAAAGGAAAATCTATCTTTGTTGTGGAAGTTAGCAGCAATAAGCTATGACAAGATTAATGAAAATATTCAAGTCCCTATTCCCAAACATGCCTGGCAGAAACATGTTCTGTCTTTCCCAGTGATGCTGCATCTATCAACTCTCACAACAATTTGTCTTCACAGATTTCATTTGCTGTGCTCTTCAAGGACAGAGCCAGTCTGTTCCAAAAAAGTCCAAAATTTATTCCAGAAGACTTTTATTTATTTTTATTCTGTTTCCTCTGTGCTGGTATGACTGATGTTCTTTCTTCCAAAGATTTTCCATGAGACCAAGTTACACAAATTACAATTCAAATCACAACAAATGTCAGAAATGGGCCTGAATGTTAATCATCATTGGGTCTTACAGGCATCATTTAAAAACTGGAAAGATTAAAGAAATGAACAGAAAATTGCAATGTATTTTCTGAGGACTGCTTTGTTACCGATGCTTATTTTGCCCTTTTCTGATTTATCAGCACAGTTCTCCTAAGAGAGAAGTGCTGCATGGCCTGGTGCAGTTTGGCTTTAATGACCAAACTTTACAGGGCTCTATTCCAGTAACAAGAATCTCTGCAAGAATCACCAAGGGTAAAGTAAACTCCAAGAACTGCAGATATGAAAAAATCAAAACAGCAGAAAGATACAGCACCTGAGGAAAGAAATATGCTTATTTTTGCCTACTTTCTTAGTTTTGTAGGGTCCTGGAGATTTTTAAATCAATTTTCCCATCTTTCTTCTCCTTTAGTCAATTTGTATTTGTCCTTCACACCATAGTTCCACTATCCCAAAGTTTTCCAGCTGACACTGAAACACAGTAAATCTTCTTTTGCCAGCACAGCTCTCTGAATTCAAATACACCCATTCTGCAGATGACAAAAGGGGCACAAATGCATTGATGCTACCACAGAATCTATTGAACATTGCAGGTTCCTGCCTATTCAGGTATTATCCACATAATGGGATTGAGTGACAAAGATGGAAAGCAGAGGCTTCATTTGCATACAATTTGTGATTCTTTCCAGGCTGGTACAAATTTAATCACATCAATTCTTGGAAAGTGTTTTTCATGTTCAAATGTTATATGCTGAGAAATTATGGGATAGGAAAATCACACAGCACAAACTTTACAAAGCAAGTTGTTATCCTCCCAAATTAAACCAGGGACGTTTGCTTAAGGGACAGAAGTAGCATTTCAGCTAAAGCCTTTATTTGAAATATAAATTAAACAAATAAATTCACAGAACCTTTCCAGGTTAATACTGAAGAAAAAACTTAATCCTCAGCCACTTATAAAGTCTCTATTTGTTCTTAACTTACATGCTGCTAAGGCTGCAGACAAAATGTGGAATTTATAAACTAACACGAGACATTGTTTCTGCTTTTAAAAACAACAAACAGAATTTTGGCCTCTAGTTTTAAATAAAATCCACATTTACAGAAATATGCTGAGCAATTTATGCTATTTTTTCTAGCTGTCCATCTCAAACCATGGCTTCATTCTATTCCAAAGGAAGTCATGGCCATTCCAAGTAGATGATCTCCCCAATGTGTAGCTAAGATTTTATCCAACTAAACACTTACTTGTAACCCATACTATCACCCTGAAACACAGAAAATTTACTGAGGTTTCTTCTCTAATGCATAATATTCTTAAAAAATCAAGAGCATCTTCTTCTCAGCAAAGTGTTCCTCTTACATGGCATTAGTCTACTACCTGGCTGATCATAAAAATCAGAATGGAGAAAAAAAAAAGTAAAAGGGTTTTAGTTTTAAGTATTTCTAAACCTGTGTTCAAGTATTTCATATTGCAACATGGATTTAATTTGAGAAATACATCTCTTCCTGCAAAAATTACTGAACTTGCATTTTTACGTATCTAACATTAAAGCTATTTTGAAAACCTTCAGTGATTTTAGTTATATTATGCTTGCATTACACCACTTACAGGATAAGACAATTTTATGAATTAGTTTGTAAGTAATGGAAAAACTGCTGTACAAGCACCTGATAAAGGCAATTCTGATCAAAGTTCTCCTTTCTGAAGTAAATAGAATTCAATGCACCTGCTTTTTAATTCCCTAGTCCAGTGAAGTATTTCTTCTTAGCCAGAGAAAAAATGGTTATTGAGATAACTAAGTGTAAAAATACATCAGCAGTGAGATTGTATTACTGACAAGAAATTCTTCCATGGTGGCCGAGTTAAAAGTGCCTCAGAATTGTGTCCTTGAGACAATGAAGGTCACCTGCACACTGGGTTGCATTAATAAGGCTGCTGAACAAAGCAGTAGGCTGAGCAAAAAAGTTCCTTTGGCTCTGCTGCACTCATAAAGCCTCATGTGTAGAAATAAGTCCACCCCAGGGCTCCCTGGAACAAGACAGACATTGAAGTGCTGCAGGAAATCCACGGAAAGGCCACAAAGTAGGGGGCTGAGAGGAGAGGGGGCAGTCAGAACCCGGATTTCTGTCAGGCTGTGAAATGGCTGCGTTTGGAGATGCTTAAAGACTCACAGATGAGGGGCTGAGAAAGCTGCCGAGTTTGAAGCGTGCCCTGTGTTGAGCGGGGTTAGAAGAGATGATGAATAAATCATTTTGCAGTGATTCATCCTCTTTTAAAATAGTTACTTAGGAAGTTACCTAAATCACACTGACTTAGAAGCCAGGTAGAACTAGAGTTTCTACTATTTAAAAGCCAGTTCCCTACCAGATACAAAAACCTGCATCACTTGGCTGAAGGAGTAGCCTGGATTTTGCACCTTTGTAGGCAGACCTTTCATTGTCACCAAACTGTTTGCCTGCCTTCACCCAGCACAGAATCCTGCATCAGGCAATGTCCACGTGAGTGTCAGGGTAATCACTGTGGGATGGAAGGATTCCAGTTAATCCTAATTCAGCACTGCTCATTTCGGATTAGAACATCACTCTTTAATAGTATTTTAGGCCAAAATCTTACATGCCAGTTGTCTGTCAGTAACACAGTGTCCCCCTGAAGCTGTAATTTGTAGGGATCTTTCTATAGCTTCTTATTTACTAACACTAAGCTTGTCAAAATAGTATGTGCCACTACAGGAGCCTAACAGGAATTAGTTTATTTATTGTGAATGTGATCCAGTTCAAAACCCAGTCGTGTCTGTTTATCAAGACCTAATCCAACCTACTTGAATAAATTCTCCTGGGGGTGCAGCATCATAACCAAGCTGATCACCTTGCTTTAATGAGAAAAGTTCAGCAGACTCACGCTCTCCCCAGTGATGGACTGCCATAACAAGACACCATCCTTCAGCACAAAAGACTGAAAAGAAATTCTTCACTTCTTTCTTTGTTCACCCTGGGGAAAATTACTGTGAAAGACAGCCAGCTCTCAGAGATGCTGTTGGAAAGAAGTGTCTAAAAACTTTTACAGAGCTTGGGCTAAAGAACCACTGTGACAACTGACATCTTTATCATGCCCTGCTGCTTCCAAATTTAACCTCCAAGCCTCAGGGGTGCGTGGTGTCACACCAAACAATCCATGTCATTTACGTAAGCTAAAGGAAATGCCTCTAAGTGAAAGGTAGGAATCTATTATTAGTCTAATTAAAGTCTTATTAGCTGAACTGATGATCACTATTAGTCACACAACTTGTTTCTAATAATGAGAGTTAAACCTGGCATTTACAAACTTTCTAATATATATCTTTTCCTCTGATATTTCTCTGCTCACTCTAGGTTTCTACAGTCCTCTTCTCTCTTTGCTTTTCTTTCTGTACTCTCCAAAGTTCACATCTTATGGGCTTGGGTTACATCAAGGAGAAAGAGGGACAACAATTTATCAGCATCCCACATCCTCTGTCAGGAGTATGATGTTCATCATCTATTCCACCTCGCTCCTGGGTGTGCATGGGGTCAGTTTTAGCATTATTTTTAATACAGCACCTACTGCCTCCCTTGTCACGGGTTCACAATCCCATATTATGTGTGAATTTACTGTATATAGCTCTGTATTTTAATGTTATGTCCGCTATCCCTAAAACTGATTTTAACATCTCTCAAGGTCACACTAATTTAATGACCATTGATGAGTTATTTATACCTCTGATACCTGCAGTATCATGCTGTGTTTGTACTTTCAAGACCTGTGCTATCATTCTGTATTTGTGCATTTCAGTAACCTCTGCTGCATCCTTCAAGCTGTGGGTTTGTGATAAGTAAGGTTTTATTAGCACAGGCTAATCATACATATATCTTTGCTCAAGGGCAGTAATAGCTCAGTCTTCAAAGTATGATATATTTGAATGCAGACACATGGAAACACAGTACTCTGGTAACAACTCGCTGCACCAGTAGCTGCCAGCTGCTGCCATATCTCCAGTATGATATTGAACTTGTCTGACAATAACAAACCCACTGCTGACAAAGAGCACTAATGAAGCGCTCTGGAAGGTGAGGATTTGCTAATTGTAATCCACATTTTTGGGCTCCATTAATATGAATTCATTGAATCTGGGGACTGTCTTCATGAATGAATGCCAAAAACACCAACAAGCACTACTCCAGAGGGATTCTTTTTAAAACTCAATATATTGAGGGATTCAGATGTGAACAGTGTGCAGAAAAATGCTGATATACAAGCCATTTTAAACAATAAAACATTCAAAGAAATATTTGAGTTTAGATGAAGTCTGTACTTCTTTCCAGATACACCCCCTGTGACACAGCCAAAAGCGCACACACACATAAATATATATACACATAAAATGGTTATGGATAGAGGTGGTAGAGGGATGGCTATAAAACACCCCTTTGAGATGCCTGGTCTGGTTATGGCCGAGTGTCAGGACACATTTGGGATTGTTGGCTGGAGGAGATGCTGCCAAAAAGGCCATGGGACTGTTGGGTTCAGGATCCTGAGGAGGAAGGAAAGCAAACAGCAAGATCACCACCCCAGGCTCGGAGATCTGCTGGTTCCCTTCAAAGCTGAGAAGAGGCTAAGCTGCTTCTGGTGAAAATGCTCAGATTCATTACCACAGCCTTTTCCTGATGCTTTCAGAAAATTCAATCTATTTTGTCTTGGCACTGAGCAGGTAGTTTGCATATGGGGTAGGTTCACATGCCTCAGCTGACAACCTGTAACTTGTCTGAGAGCATATGAGCGTACCAGAAGTTTCATCTCTGCACCAGAAAAGTTCCATCAATCTCTGGCAGGAGCAAAGCTGCAAATTGAACAAATATTTGCCAGAGTTCAATCACAATGGACAGAAGTGACATTTGGCAAATTGAAGCTTATTTGCTATATAACTTCCAAAAAAAGGCTAGCAACAAATAATGTCAAGAAAACATTAAACACAGGGACAGGTTTACTTTAAATTTTGCCTCAGATTTCAAACAAAACTCAGAAGGCCTTTTTGGATCCCAAGCACTACGCTGAGATCAGCAGCAACAACAACTCTGTGATTGAGTTCAGCGAGTGCATTGCATGTGGAGGCACGAAGAAGGAGCTGCAGGACTGTGCTGAGGGATAACAGTGGATGAAATTCTGGCATGAAGGAAAAAGCCACACAGAGTAACCTACAGAGAGACAGAAGAGACATGGCAGGATGACAAACCAGGAAGATGAATTTACATTTTTCCTTTGCAGAATATAAAACCTGGTTAGAGATGTGGTTACAGGTTAAAAAGAAAGGAAACCATGACTTACACAGAAATATTTAGCAGTACAGATAAAAACAAATATTTCATTTTGAAAGGCTGTGTACAAAAGGGCAGGATCTGAATGGAGAAGGTATCTTTACAATGTAGAGATGTGAATTCAGGCAGATTACAGGGAACAAAGAAGCCAGAAGTGAAGGAGTAGCAAAGTAACATTGTGGAGGATGGGAGATGACAGGAGAATGCAACAAGTAGTTCAAGTTTTATTGTATTCAAATTCTTCTGCCTTAGAAAATGTATGAGTAAACCACAAAGGGTTTACTGCTAGAGTCAAAAATGAGAAAACAAGACTGGAAAAGGTATTAGGTTTTCTTTAAAACAGATCCTATAAAAGCAATCCATAAAGGATCAGAGGACAAGAATAAAAATAGTAACATGAAAGGAAGAGCATGACCTAAGTTGACATCATTCTATTCAGTATTGCTATAAACTTTCTTGAAGAACAGAGAGGCTGGGAGAGAACTGAGGATTGCTGAGAAACGATACAAGATTCAGTCACAGCAGAGAAGCAGCCAACCATAAGGGAACGGGGCAGAAAATATGTAGGAAACAATAATGCAAATGGAAATGAACCACTTTGTCAGTGGGTAGTTGGCAGTGAATTAAGAGGTGGCCTGACACAGAAATTACTTAAGAAATGCTCAACAATTCAATCACAAAAAGCAAATTTATCGGAAGAAATGTGCAAATGTGAACAATGAGATTCACTCTGAACTGCAAGGCACTGGTGGAGAGCAGCAGTAAGGCTGGAAACACTGAGACACAGACATTATCCTTGTTTGGGGAAATGCAGCACCCAGTATAAATTCTCTATGACAGAATTCTCTAGGAGTTCAGCAGAACTAAGTAGGCTCTGCCATTCTTAACTGTTATGGTAATTTGTATCTATTTTGTCAAGTAACAATTCCAGGATAAACACAAAGTTTGCTACAAGATTTTTTTTGGTGACAATTCTCCTTTCTGCAAAGGCAAGAAGTCAGAGAAAGCAAAATGGAGGAAAACATTCTTCCACATGTTATCCAACAGATATATCAAACAACTATGGGGTGCAGTTTTCTACATGGAATTTGTAAGAGGAATTTGTCCCAGCTAAAATCCTTACAGATTAACAACGAGAAGAGCTGTCCGTACCTTATGTTTTTCATGTCACCCACCCAGTTTCTTCAAGGCTTTTTCAAAATGAGCTATTCCCTTCAAATATGAATCCAGGTACATAAACTAAGCTTGTGCAGAATGCTGTATTAGGAAGTTTGTATTCCCAGAACAATGATCTTGCACCAAATTGTTTTGCTTTGGGGTTTTTCTAAGCAAATCTGTGTATTCCAAGTAGTGCCAAACTCTTCCATTTGAGCCCTAGTTCAATCACTCATCAAATATCGCTGATCTCTGGGAGAAGCACCTATACAGGAGGCCAGCAGGGTCCTTGTTCAACACCTTCATCCCTACTGACCTCTAAAGAGAGGGAGTAGAACAATTCAGCTGGAAGGGATATCCAACAATTATCCAGTTCCCACTGCCTGACCCTTCATGGCTTCAGATTTAAGGAGCAAATAGTGTTTTGTATTCTTTTAATTGGTGTGAACCTACCCAAGTGAATTAACTAAGGAATCCTGAGCAAGAAGTGAGTATTGGCTCCAGGTAAAATCTAACTCCTTCCCAACGGAGCCAAATTGAAGGAATGGAGAAAATGTGCTAATTCATCCTAAACCAGCCCAAATTTCTAACTTCCAGTTCCATTCTATTCTGTTTTGGAGCCCATTAATGTATTGCTGAATTGAATCCTTCTTGTGACCACAAGGAGGAAATACCAATATCAAAACTGATGCATTCACCTGTCTTCCCAAGGATTCCCTCTTGTGTTAATTAAACAATGCTGAGAACACTCTCTATTATGATGAGAATGTTTTGCAGTTCTGTGAGTGCACATTTGCTGTTCCCTCTCTGACACAGTTGCTCTTCAGCATCTCCCCTGTGTCAGTACTACCTTTGTCATCCCATTCCTGAAAATTCTGTGTGCAGAAAGCCAATATGCAAGGAAGATAAACTAGTTAGTCTTCAAATAGTATTCTGTAGGCTCTAGGGACTCCTGCTAATTCTATATGCTCATTTCTGCTCTTCCAGAACATGATTAAAATTCACCAACAGGGGGGAAAAAATAAAATAAATCTCTTTAGAGTTCCTCTGCAGTGAGTGCACGGTCAGTAAGCTGAGTGTGTGTGCACTGCTTCTGTTCTGCTGCTGCTCTGCAAACCCCACCTGTTAACAACACAGGGATGTCAATTAGCAGGTTCCTGGGTAAACCACAGGAAGTTTTATTTGAGCTGCCTTGGAATGATGGAAGGCTGAAACAACCCAGTCTGGATGTGACCCTTGTGTTCTTTCTGGACTTTAATCTAAACAGCTGAATAGTAAATAAAAGCTTAGATTTTTAAAGTCGATTTAAATTCATGATACACTAATATTCACAGAACTCAGTCAACTAAATCCACAAATGGCAGCTGAAAAATATTAGTATTAAATAAAGCTGAATGTTATATATGCAGAAGACTATAAAACCAACTACATCTATTTTTTCCCTCATTTTTCATAAAGCTACACAATCCTTCAGCTTCAGAGCTGCCATTCACATCTCCAGCCCAATAACCAGCAGGGCCTGTGCTTTCAAAGGCTTTGTTCTAATGTTCTCTAACAATTACAGTATGCAAATATCTTTCTTAACTACACTTGCTTTATACAGCCATAAGGGAGGTTTGCCATGTTTGACTTCATTAAGTGTCACAGGATGTCTGCAGGCATTTAGCAAGGTCAGTTAATGAAATAACTGGCATATGCTAATAACAGCAAAGCAGCCTCAGCCTACCACAGCAGGACTGAATTAAATAGCTCAAGGCAACGTATATCATTTTATCTGTCTGCCTGAGATTCTTCTTCTCACCCAAAATTAAACACATACACCCTCGGTAGGCTTTAGACCTCTGTGCTACTTGTTTACTACTTTATTTTACTAAATATCTCCTTCCAACTTATGCAGAACCTTATGATTTTAAGAAAGGTCCCTCACATTGAATAGGTGTTGTGTTTAATTTCCTTTCTTGCTTATAGACTTTATCAGGAAACTGATTATTTCCATGGCATTCAGCGTTGTACAAAAGGTGCCTGCTTTTCATCTCTAATATCTCTTGCTCTGCCAATGACACCTGCATTTATTTTGCATCTCCTTTCACAGCATTTTGAAGGATAATACAGTCAGCTCAATTTATGCCTTGGTTCTCAAGACACAGAATACAATAAACATAACTTTAAGAGTCTCAAGTGAAAACAAAGCAGGACAGAACAGATGTATCTCCTGCATTGCATCATTTCTTATTCAATGCAGGTTTGTAAGCAGAAATCATTTGACTGAAAAAAAGGACATATCTTTTTAAATCATGTATTGTGCACAAAAGGATCTCTCTAACTCTTTTAAAGTGCCTGATACCATCCTCACCATGTTTGGATAATCAGTGTTACAAAGGCATCAGACCTCTGCAACAGATTACTGCACATTTTTTTCCATACAATCATCCCATATCTAATCCACAGGAGCTGGGACAGAATCTGTTTTCTCATCGCCCGTGCCTTCGAACCCTTCCGTTCTGCTTCAGACCATCCAGCAATGGATTCCTTTGTTTACTTTCATCTGCATGTTCTGAGCTGCCCCGTCAGCCCCTGAGCTCACACATTCCCTCAGGGACAGCCTTGTACCACCCAACAAATACTTCTAAAACATCTTCAGCACAAGTTTCAAGTCTCTGTAGCACACCACCAGCACAACTGTTAGAAAAGGATGGAGATCAAGCCATGGGATACATCTTTCTTTGAACCGAATTAAAAATTTGCTGTGGGCTGGAATCAGCAAATCCCGATTTTCTGTGTTGAACTAACACCAAATGAGAAAGTCCTGATTTTACCAGGCATATTTTTTCCTTAGAACAAACAATAATTTGACTCTCATCCTCTGTTACACACAAAGGATTATTTCAAGCTGTGAAAAGGAAAAGCCTGAAGGCATTAAAGAACTCCTAAACAAACATCTAAAAACGTAAGGCAAAAAACAAAGCCAAAGCTGATACATTAAATTAAAAGATAAAGTTTTACAATTTTTATTTATCAGCAAGTCTATCATGATTTTTTGATGGGTCAGACTGGTTAAATACAAATAGTGTATTTAACAAATCCAAGCCCATTTCTCTATTAAACATAAAACATAACATAACTGACCTTAGTAGAAACTTAAAACAAATACACATAAACTTGATTTTTACCCAGGATTCGAGCAACCCTTGTTCTTTCTCATGCAGTTTGTGCTGATGCATTGCTGTTTCTACTGAGCAATAATTCACTGACAAAAATGGCAAACAAATCAGAAGTAAAGGCACAGTGCCATAACAGGAAAGGCCCCAATAACCTCACCTGTGAAGGAAGAACAACCTGGGTTTGGAGCTTCTGCTCACGGATTTTGAACAAAGAGCTGAGAAACAGATGGTGAAGCAACTCCAGAGCTGCCTCGCTGCTCTCTTCCCTGCTGTAGCAACAAGCTTGTGCACAGTGAGACAACAAACTTGGGAAGGGAAAAAAACCTGCAGAAAAACAGATAAAGGGGGAAAAAACCTAACTTATTTTACCACTGCACTGGATTTACCATCCTGCAATGCCTGTCCACTTCTGAGTCACACTTCTTAGAGCAGATCCTGTAGTATTTTCTCTTCTGATCATAAGCAAAGTTATTAAAAACATGTTCATTTAGGACTTGCATACCAATGTGAAAAATACCTCTATTCCAGACAGACAAGGGCCTGTGTTTTTTGGATGTGCATTTGTTCACTCTTAAAATGCCAATAAGTGCTGAGTCCAGAATTTCTGATGCTCTTCAGAGTTTGGCTTTTTTTCTCGTTTTAATCACTGACTGTGAATATTTTCTTTTATAAACAAAATATTTTCAAGATTTATGTAATAGTTTCTCTCACAGCTGACCAACATATGGTTTCCCAGAGAAATAATTTTCTGATAAAACTGGATGCAATACAGTCATAAACATAAACATGGAAGCAGTTGTATTTTCACCAACTCCATCTGTTAAAGCAGCAGGTCATAACTTTTTTAAAAAGTAAAGGAATGATAGAATGAACCATACTGATTCCAGATAACCAACACAATATTTAAAAAGTGCTTTCCTCCTTTGCCTGCCTTTGGAGCTGCACGAGCTGATACCATACATCAGCTCTGCACAGAACACTGAACACAGAGCTCAGTTTTCCATACATGAGATATTTGTTCTCATATCTCAATATTGTCCCAGCAAAAGTCGGTGTTGTGACAATTTGACAGCATCAAATTCCCTGGGAAGGGTTTATCTCCAACAAGCTAAAGGTGCCCAAATTCAGTTAAACTTGCACCTAACACCTGAAGCCTGAATAATGACCACAAGATTTACCTGCAGATGAGTACCTGTAAACTTTATTTATTGCATCACCAAGCAAATTATTCTCCTTCTTGAGGCCGAATACATTGCTGTAACACAGAGCAGGAGTGCCCCTTCCCACTACATTTAATCCAGTGTAATTGCAGGCTGTCCGTATTGGGCAGCTGTAACCCCTGCAGGTGCCAGCCAGGGCAGGGCTGAGTCAATGACCCTGTGCCACACGAGCTCCTGAGCAAACGGGCAGGGAAGGGAAGGGAAGGGAAGGGAAGGGCAGGGCAGGGCAGGGAAGGGCAGGGCAGGGCAGGGAAAGGAAG